>JAOQMS010000005.1:4084815-4109722 GCA_027563885.1 Erythroxylum longipes
AATTAATGAATATATTGTAATTGATTAATTATAATATAATTAATTAATTAATTAAAATATGATAAATTTTTATTTTTAAATATTTTTACAAACCAACCACTGTCAATGGTAATGGTAATCATTCCTTCTTCTTAACCAACCATTATAATTATAATGATTATATCCATTCCCATTCCTCACTATATTTATTCCCATTCTTATTATCATTTCTCTGTGTGAACCAATCGCCACCTAAATTTAATAAATATAATAATTTATGAATTAAGAACTTAAAATTAAATAAAAATTAATTTAATTGACACTTGTTGTTTATTATATTTTCACTAATGAAATATTTTTATTAAGTGAAAATAATTTGAATTGTAATTCAAATATAAAATATTTAATTTGTAAATAAATAAAAATTAAATTATTCACTTGGATTAGTGAATATTAGAGTAATCGATAAAGTTGCTTCTATGTGATGATAAAATCTATCAATTGCTTCTTTGTGATGATAAAGTCAAAGCTTCAAGTCACGCAATCAATTACTTTGTAAAAGTACAAAAAAAACCTGCATACATCGTAACCCTCCCAAAACTCAGCAAAAGAGGGTAGTATTAACTTAGAGTACTATTAACTTTGACTTGAATTAATGGTTTTGTTATATATTATAACCAAGTTAATCCCATACTTTTATGTAGTTTATTTAATTAATTTTATAATTAAGTAGTAATTTTATTTAATTAGTTTTTAATTACATACATGAAATTTAATTTACAATTAGTGTTAGTAATTATGTTTAGTTGATTTAAAAAAAATTATGTCAAAGTTTTGTGGCAAAATTTTAAATAGTTGAATTAGAAAGGACGATTTAGCAATTTGATATTTTCAGAAGAACTTGCCCTATCAAACGACGTCGTTATTATGCTTTTTTTTTTTTTTTGTCCCCTCTCACTACTTCTTCTTCTATTCTTCCTCCGCCCCGTTCAATTTTTCCAGAGAGAAAGTTAAATTTTCCGACCAACCAAACACTCCTCATTGTCCTCTTTATGCCTCCATGGACACACTCATCGCCTCGGCTCTTGAAGAAATCTGTTCTCGAGGCCCCGGCGGCCTGACGCTGACCTCACTCTGGTCGGTTCTCACTCCAACGCCGTCTCTTCCTCTTAAGTCCGCTCTCTGGTCCAATCTGCTCTCGGTTCCTTCCCTCCGGTTCACACTCCCTGGAAAAGACACGCCTTTGAGCCCAACCGATGTCACAATCCGGCGCTCTGAAGACGCGGAGAGGCTGTGCTTGAAGATTGCGGCTAAAGAGCAGCTTAGGGATTGCTTCGTCGGTCTCTACGATACTCCGTCCTCCGGCATCTCGGCTCCTCAGCTCCGCGCTCTGGAACGGCTCGCCTCCGCCAGGTTACAAATTTCTAACTTATATGTATAGGTGTATGCATATGTTAGTGAGGTTTCTGAAAATGTTGAGACTTTCATTGTTTGGAAAATTTTGTAGAACGGATGGAATTGCACAGAATCAGTTGGCTAAGGAGTTTGGGATTGAAGGAAAGAACTTGTTTTATATAGTACGGAATCTTGAGAGCAGGGGGTTGATTGTGAGGCAACCGGCGGTGGTGAAAACAACGGAAGCTGGTGGTGAGGGGGAGGGGAAGAACAGCTGGAGTGTGACGACGAATTTGATGTATTTGTATCGCTATGCGAAGCATTTAGGAATTCAGCAAAGGTTTGAGATTAATAAGGAAGGAAGGAGCTTGGAGAATGTGGGAGATGAGGAGGAATATGATGGTGAGGTTGTTGGAGATGGTTTGAGAGATGAGGTGCTTGTGATGGATTATTTGCCCGCATTGAAGGCTATTTGTGATAAACTTAATGAAGTGAACGAGAAGGTAGTGTCTTTTTGTTGGAGGGAATGTGTGTTGAATGAGTTATATTTTGTGTTTTGTTCTGATGGTTTGTGATTGAAGGTGCTTGTTATGTCAGACATTAAGCGGGATCTTGGTTACACAGGAACTCGAGGGCATAGGTCTTGGAGAAATGTAATTTTTTATTATTTGTATTTGAATTTGACATTGTTTGAACTTGGCTTGTTTTCATTGTAATTCATACTAGTTGGTGATTATGGAAGGTATGTCGGAGGTTGAAAGATGCTGGTCTTGTTGAGGAGTTTGAAGCTAAAGTGAATGGAAAGGTTTGTCTTGTGTTATTTTTGCAAGGATTGCTCCATTTTATCCATGTAATCTGCAGTCCTTCACCTAAGCATAGCGTCTTTTAATGCTGTATTGTGGCAGGTTGAACGTTGCCTACGCTTGTTGAAAAAATTTTCTCCAAGGGAGTTTGAGAGCAAAACCATTGGATGTGGAGAAAATTGTGACAGTGAACAAGTGATAAAGTTCGGAAGGATATCTCAACCAACTGAACAGCTGGTAGAACTACCTATTGACCATCAGATTTATGACATGATTGATGCTGAAGGGAGTGAAGGAGCTACTGTTATGGAGGTTGGTATTGATGCATGTCTTTGCTTTGTTAATTCTAGTGCCCTTTGATTTGTAATTCTGTTTCTATTATTTCTATGTTTTGAACGGTGCTTTCTGTTGGATAACCTCACATTCAACAGGAGAGTTACTGTCTTTTGTGGATTACTGTTACATTTTATTTGCTCATATTATTATCAAATATGGTCTTTTGGGAGCTTGGGACGTTTCCACTATTGTCTAGTTAGTTATGATGATTATAGGCGTTTGTGAAAGTTATGATGATTACAGGTTATTTGTGCATTACTTATATTAAGGCCTTCCTTCCCTTTCCCTATATATGCTTATTAAGAATGTGGCTTGGCTTAACATTCTGCACCATTGCAAGTATCTTATGTTCTGGCTGTTTATCTTTTGCAACTTCCTACCTTATCATGACCAGGTATGTGGGAGACTTGGGCTTGATAAGAAAAGAAATTATCCTCGATTTCAGAACATGGTCTCAAGGTTTGGCATGCATTTACAGGCAGAAAACCATAAGAGAACAGTTGCATTTCGAGTTTGGACTTCTAGGACTCGTAATTCTGAAGCATCAAATGTATTTCAGAGTAAATCCAAGATCACCTACAGTGATAACAACTTAGATTTGGATGTTGTCAGTCCTCATGTTTCTGGCACGTTGATTGAAAACTTTGTTCAAAATGATTATTCAACTTCCAAAGTTGATAATGTAATTCCTGAAGACCCAAATATTGAGGAAAGTGAGCCCAATTTTTATGAAGGCTCTCAAAAAGATGTTATGGCGGATGATGTGGCTGACTGTCCTGGTAAAGTAACTGAGACCAATGCGCCGAGAGGTTCTACTTCCACTCCAGGACTTGATTTAGCGAACATGGAAGTTGGAACCCATGATACTTCATCTCAGATAACTCCTACTTTGTCAAATCTACCCATCTCTGTATCACATCAGATGTATCCATATATGCCGTTAACTTCTGATGGTGCCTTGAGAGAGCAGAGGATACTTCAACGTTTAGAGGTATTTTTTATCATTGACTTCAAAGAAGGGTTATATCAAGGTTCATTTGTTCTATTTATAGCTTATGAACCTACTTGTATCATTGTTATTCTGCAGGATGAGAAATTCATTTTGAGGTCGGAGCTACATAGGTGGCTTGTCAGTTTTGAGAAAGACAAGTGCACAACAATGGACAGGAAGACCATTGACCGAATTCTGAACAAACTTCAGCAGCAGGGTCGTTGCAGATGCATACATATTAATGTTCCTGTTGTGACAAACTGTGGCCGTAGTCGTATCACTATGGTGATTCTGCATCCATCCATTCAAGGTTTTCCACAGGAGTTAATGGGTGAAATTCATGATAGACTGAGGTCTTTTGAGAAAGAAGTCCGACGCCAGGGGTCCTCTTGGAGGAAGAATAATGAATCAGTTCCGGTGTTGAATGAAGTAGTGAGATCTCAGATGTCTGCAGTTTCAGATGAAAATGCTGCTAAATCAGAAGCCATGCGCACCAATGGGTTTGTGTTGGCAAAAATGGTTCGTGCAAAGCTGCTTCATAGGTTTATTTGGGATTATGTCCGTTGCATCCCTGGGTGGGATGATGTTCTATCATCTGGAAAAGATACATGCACTTACAAACTCTTTGCACTTGAAGAAGCTGTGAAGGCCATCCCGGTTGAACTGTTCTTACAGGTTGCAGGGTCTACTAATAAATTTGATGACATGCTCGAAAAGTGCCAGAAAAGCCTGCGTCTTTCTGATCTTCCTGTTGAAGAATATAAGAGCCTCATGGATACTCGAGCAACTGGGAGATTGTCAGTGATAGTGGATATCCTGAGGCGTTTAAAGGTATACTTTAGTTTTTGATGCCATGTGGAATAAAATGGATAAGAATTATTAGATTGAAAATGTAGTTTTGTCTCCACTGAGGTACCGGTCTTGAAACAGAAATATGAAAATAATTTTTTTAATCCCTGCATCATAAAGTTGAAGCAGTGTTTTCTCTGATTCATAATTGTTTAAGGAATATTTCTAGTGCCTTACTTTTATTATATCAGGCGTTAAAACTGGTTCGGTAATGTAGCTAATACGGCTGGTACATGGTGGACATTCAGAGGAGGGATCCAAGGTTCCACATGCAAAATGTACACATGCAATTGAGCTTAAACCTTATGTGGAGGAGCCATTGTCTGTATATTCAACATTTAACTTGAGATCTTCTGATCTTCGCCCAAGAATAAGACATGACTTTATCCTATCAGAAGGAGTAGCTGTTGATGAATATTGGAAAATTCTGGAGTATTGTTATGCTGCTACTGATCCAAAAGCTGCTCTACATGCTTTCCCTGGATCAGCTGTTCCTGAGGTTTGTGTTTGGTGCTTTCTTTGCCAGGTTGTTTTAGTAAATCATTTGTGCCAAATTTTCACAAGTATATTCTTTTTGTCATATTATCAAATTCAGGAGTGCTAAATGCTAATCTGTATTTTGTTCATCTTGTCAAGTCACCTTAAATTGCCACCAGACTTGTTCTGCAACTTTTCATTTTCCTCCCATTTTTTTTCTGGCGTGATAAATATATGTTGAAATATTTCTCTTAGTGAATGCATTCTCACAGGTTTTCCTCCAAAAGTCTTGGACCTCTCTTCGAGTCATGTCAGCAAACCAGCGTGCTGAGCTCCTAAAACGTGTAGCAAAGGATCATATGCACAGAAAGATTTCATATAAAGAGTGTGAAAAGATAGCAAAGGATCTTAATCTTAGTTTGCAGCAGGTATCCCGGTCTCGTGGGCTTTTGTCTCTCTGCTTTTGGTTTATCCTTTTCTGTTCTTGATAGTTTTCTTAATTTGTTAGCTTTCCATCTTGTTGACAGAATGATGTTTTTCTATTTTGAAATAATCTCTTTCTTCCACCCCTTTCTTGTACATAAGTAGATTATCATCTCTTGGCAGGTACTTCGTGTCTATTATGATAAGTATCAGCAGCGTCTTAGTGGATTCCAGAGTGTTGTAGAAACCAATAGAGAGGATTTTCTACCATCTATTAGGAAGGGCTCTGCATCTTCCAAGAAAAGGAAGAAGTACATGCAACCGAGCTCAGTAAATTGCAGCAGCCTTGATAGTGCAAATGAAGAGGTGGTTGAGCTTGAGCACCATAAGTTGCCTGGTACTGGTGAGCAGTTTGAGGAAGGAGATCTTTATACATCAGGAGATCATCCTGATCATTTCCCAATGTATCAGGAGGATGTTCAGCCAAACATTGTGGGAGAACAAGAACCAAACGATGGTGGGGAATGCTGCTCTGTAATTAGTCAATATGCAAATTCAAAAATGAAGCCAAGCCGAAAAGGCAGGTTTTCATGGACCGATGAAGCGGACAGGTTATGATAATTCCCTCTTTTAACCATAATAATAATATACCAATGTACTGTGATGTAATCAATCAGATATGATGATGTATGAATACTGTAGGTTGTAAACTACTAGGCTCTGTTGGATATCTGCTATAAGGAATTATCAATCAGGCTATAAACCTTAGTGTTATTTTTAGGTATAATGTAGTGATGAACCTTTTCAATGTTTAAAACTACCTAAAAGGTATGTTTCAATGCAGATGATTCTTGTTCATTTTTCTGAGTTTATTTTGAATCTGTCATGAAAGAAGGGGGTATATTTGTGTATGTAGCAGCCTGATCTACCAATTTTTAACAAATACTTCATCTTTCTGCAGGCAACTGGTGATCCAGTATGCAAGCCATCGAGCAGTTCTTGGAGCGAAGTTCCACCGAATAGATTGGAATATTCTTCCCAACCTACCAGCACCTCCAAAAAACTGTGCTAGAAGAATGGCTTCTTTGAATCGCAACATGAAATTTCGGAAAGCTGTAATGAAACTATGTACCATGCTTAGCGAACGTTTTGTGAAGCACCTGGAGAAAGGCCATAGTATGCCTTCTAATGACGATAGTTGCAGAGTTCTTGTATCCTCAGTGGAAGAAGGTCCTTATAGAAGGTTTTCTGGCACAAAGGAGTGTGTTGAAGGAGCAGATTTCACAGAAGAAAAGTGGGATGATTTCAACCAGGAAAATATTAAGAAAGCCTTTGAGGATGTTCTTCTTCGGAAGCGAATGGCTAAATTGGATGCCTCTAAGAGATTTGAATCTTCCACTGGCGAGTGGTCCAATTTAAACACAAATGGTGAAGGATATGTATGTTCCCGAAACTTCTACAGTCTGTCTTTGGTTCTAGCTACAACGTAGGGTTTAAAGTTCTATAATTAAAAATCATTGTTGTTATGAATAAATTACGATGGTATAAAATTCAAAATTAATTTCAAGTATATACAAAAATTTAAGAATCATTAATCATTGCCGCCATCTCAATTTCTGATTAGTGAATGGAATAATTAAGAGTCTGATGCACTTTAGTGTGCATGCTGCTGACTGTCTCTTTGTATTTTTCTGTATGCCCATGCATTTCCATTAGCAACACCTCTAAACTATTCAGTAGATATTTAGATTTCAACATAATCTTGGCTAAGATGTTTATGCTTTGTTGCAGAATCATGGTGAATCTGAATCCGTGCCACGAGCTAATCTTAATGAGGACACCCAAAACCTTGGACGAGGAAGACATAAAGATTCTGTGGGAAGATCAAGATTCCAGCGCCTTCATGAAAAATTTACGAAGCTTTTGAGTGAAGGAACTAATATTAGTAGACAAGTTCGCAGATCTGTGGCTGTTTCAAATGCAGTAGAGTTGTTAAAGCTTGTTTTCTTGAGCACCTCAACAGCACCAGAATTGCAAAATCTATTATCAGAAACCTTACACCGTTATTCAGAGCGTGATCTTTTTACTGCTTTTAGCTACCTCAGAGAGAAGAGAATCATGGTAGGACATCCTTTTCTGTTTCGAACACTTTTTTATTTTAAAATTCCACAAATTTTGCATGTTAAGTGTGGCCCAATATGGCACTTGCTCATATAATTTGGGAGATGACTCTGAAGTCATTGCCACATCTTTTGAAGTGCGGGAACCTTATGATGGTTATAGCATTATAGCACTCTAAAATCATGTTAAATATAACTCACTCCTGAGTTCAACTACAGCTTAGCTAACGCATTAGATTGATCTGTAAATTCTTTAATTTATGCTAATTGAGATCAGATCCCTTATTGTCAAAATTTGGCACATGTATAAACAGTTGGTTCATTCCGTATCTTTCCCAAGCTGCTCATCTCAATATGTCAATGTGGTCAGTGTTGATGATTGTTACATCCTTTAACTCCTGGCCAGGACCCAGGGGTATGGTGCTTCTTTCAATGCTTTTAGCGTATTGGAGTATAGTTAATTATTCCTTTCCTTTCATTATTGAAATGGCTGCTAAGTAGTTACATTGCTTAAGTTATCCGATGCTCCCTTTTTTCTGCTTACATAAAGCACAGATTTTACTTATGCAAGCGCTGAACTTTTCTAAAATTCTTCATTTCCTGGCTACTGAATTCTTAAGAGGTTGGCTAGAATGCAGGCTGTGAAGTTATAAACTAAAGGTCAATTAATTTATGGACTGTGTTCAAAATTTCTCTAGCTTATTCTTTTCACTTGCTTGGAAGTCTTCAGTGTCCCTCACTGTATACAATATGACCCTTCATTTTTTTTTAGTTACAGTCCATTTCACTTATTACTGTTTTGTATGCATTTGGCAGATTGGAGGCGATGGTGGCCAACCATTTTTGCTATCTCAACAGTTCTTGCATAGTGTTTCTAAATCTCAGTTCCCGGTTAACACTGGAAAGAGAGCTGCAAACTTTTCCAACTGGCTTCATGAAAGACATAAAGACCTTACAGAATTGGGAATCAGTCTTTATGCAAATTTGCACTGTGGGGATATTTTTCAACTATTTGCACTAGTTTCTTCTGGTGAATTATCCATTTCCCCGTGTCTGCCAGATGATGGGGTGGGTGAGGCTGAAGATTTTAGAAATTTGAAACGTAAAGCTGACGATGATGATTTAAGTGATGATAACAGGGTTAAAAAGCTAAAATCTTTAGCAGACAGTGAACTTATTTCTCGCCGAGAGAAGGGCTTCCCTGGTATTAGTGTATCTGTGCAACGTGCAATAATCTCAACCATTGATACTGTTGAATTATTCAAAGATGGGGATACCATTGTTGGTGAACTCCACTGGAGTGATATTTTGGGGGAGAAAATTGTCTCTTGTTCGTCTAATTGTGATCTGACAGAGGAAGTGGCTAATCTTGATAGCATCATTCCTGCAGCAGAATGGTCAAGCAAGTCTCCTTGGGAAGCTATGGCTGACTATGCAGAATATCAAGTGCCTGGAACAAAACAAGTTAATGGCTTAAATCATGAGGTCTTCAAAGCTATTTATGCTGCTATTCAGATGGCTGGTGACCAAGGTTTGAGCACGGAAGAAGTTTCTCAAGCCATGGGGCCAGGTTTTATAGCCTTTCTCTTTTCCTCTATCATCACATTCTCCATATTTAGACTTTATGTGGATAATTCTTAAATTTTTTTCAGTGTTCCTCTCAGGAGTAAATATGCATGAATGTGCCATTGATATACTCCAAGTATTTGGATGGGTATTGAAGGTCAGTTCTACTCTTGATTTAACATTTCGGAGATGCTTGTTTTCATTTTGGTGTAGCCATGAAATAGGCAAGTGGCTCGATTAGTACAATTTAGTTCAGCAGAATGTATTAATAAAATAATTCAAAATTTTAACAGTTTTATTTGGTAATTGAAATACTATGATTCTGCAATATATTTGTTAGTTAATTTCCAAAAGAAAAATATTTTTCTTAGTTCCTGCTGCATATGCTGATATTAGCAATTACTTTATATCCTTTTCTCAGTTGTGGAAGGTGAAGTTATTTCTTTTTACTTAACTAAAGAATGTTTGTTCTACATGATGTTCACATATGATGCTGAGGCTACCTTAGATTTTAACTTCAATTATGGGATTTGGAAAATTTCTGACATTTATACTTTCTCTGTAGGTTAATGCTTTCGAGTCTGTTCGCATTGTTGATTCTTTATATCGTTCCAAATACTTTTTGACAGTTGGTTTCCATCAAGAACTTAAGCAACATCCAGTTAAAAATTCCATGTGCAAAAATAATGATCACCTTCCAATATCTCAGCCTCTGAATCTTGATGTAATCGGTGGTAGTTCTAAAGAAAATGTTATCTTGAGTGATAACAATGTCCACAAAGTTACAATTCTTAATCTTCCTGAAGATGCTTTAGCCTTGGATGGGAACCAAAGTTGCAGCACGAATGAATGTGGTTTGCTTGATAAAAATTCAAGAGGATGCAATGATGAGAGGGAAACTCTTAATTGCTCTTCTGGTGGATTTAGTGTGCCAATATTGCCGTGGATAAATGGAGATGGGACCATCAACAGGGTTATTTACGATGGGCTTGTTCGCCGTGTTTTTGGTATCGTGATGCAAAATCCTGGAATGCTAGAGGTATATTCCTGTTTCTAAACTTGTCTTTTGGGTATCTACAGTGATTATTCTGGACGAGGATAGAAAACTGTTGAGTTTCTGTGCTGCTTTTGTGGGCAGGATGATATTATACTCAGGTTGGATGTATTGAATCCCCAGGTAAGTTACTTTTATCTATCAATCACCATCTCATCAAGTCTTCGTTAAACTTGGTATCATCAGAGTATGCCTGAAACTGCACAATTTGTGTTTGTGGTTGTGATTATAGAGTTGTAGAAGTCTATTGGAGTTGATGATTTTGGACAAGCACCTCATTGTGAGAAGTATGATTCAATCTACTTCAAATGGACCCCCTCCTCTTCTTGGAACACTCCTTGGAAGAAACTATAAAGAATCCAATTTGGTGTATCGAAAGCATTTCTTTGCCAATCCCATGAGACCATCTTTGCTTTGATACTTTGCCCTCTCTATATCTTACAGTGTTTGATGAGGATGAAACCTGTAAATGTATGATGATGCTATGTACAGTGCAGGGATCCAACTTCTGTTGGAATTTTAATTATAATAATAAAATGATGAAATTGGAATTATGATTAATGGAGTCTTAATATGCTTATGTATTTCCAACTAGTTTGATGAAAAATTATTGCTTGAAATTAAAACTCATTACCTTGTGATGAGAATCCAAAACTTGTATTTTAAAGTTAATTTGATTCAATTTTTATAAAAAATATTTGAAATTTTAACTCATTAATTCAATTTGAAATTGTAAAAAAATAATTATAAGTTAAAAGTTATTAACTTTTAGAAATTTTGTCTTATTTTTCTACTTTTTATAGTAATAATGTTTTGATAATTCTCTTTTTAGTTTTTAATTAATCAATTAATTAAAATTGAACCCTGAAGAGAAACTCTCTTCTTCTTCAAATGGCATGAAGCCACATGAACTTGAACCAGTCGTTTGACTTTAGTCTCCTCTTCTCTCAACCGTCAATTTCAGACCCCACCTTCCATCTTGCTTACGTGTACGGCGATGATCTAATCTCCTGCTCTAATTCTCTTGCCTCTCTTCTCTCCTACCCTCTCTCTCTCTCTATCGCTCTGAAAATCTCTGCAAAAGCTTACACGGAAACACCCAAAAGAGAGGTAGTGAGAGAAAACCAGCAAAACAAGTCCACCATAATCAAACCTCAAAAAAGATATGAACTTTTGATGTTACAGACATAATCGAAGAAAACCCAATTCTCGAAAATTTTTCTTCCTTTGTTTCAATGGCAGAAAGTGCAGCTTCGTCGCCAAAGCCCCTTCCTACAACAATGGCCCCATCACCATCGCCACCTCCACAAACACCACAATTTCAGTCCCAAACCCAACAACAACAACAGCAGCAGCAGACAGCCTTGACAAATATGAACCCAACAACCTTAACATCACCACCTCAACAACAACAACAAGAAGTTCAGACTCCAACTCCTAACTTATCTAATTTGCCTCAGAACCCACAAATCTCCTCTCCTTCTATTGACCCGCAAATCTCTTCTTCGCCTTCTGTACAACAACAACAACTGACAATTCTACAACAACAACAACAAGCTTCACAACAGCAACAACAACAGCTTCAGCAACAGAATGTGGCTTCTATGTCTGGATATCAAATCCAGCAAAACCTTCAAAGATCTCCTTCTATGTCTCGTTTGAGCCAACAACAGAACCAGTATGGTGGGGTGTTGAGGCAACAGCTGCAGCAGCAACAACAACAACAACAGGGGCTTTATGGACAAGTTAATTTTGGTGGGTCGGGGTCAATTCAACAGAGTTTGCAGCAGAATTCACAGAATCAGCAGATTGGTGGTACCAACTTGTCAAGATCAGCTCTTCTCGGGCAGGGTGGTCACCTCCCTATGCTGACCGGGGCAGCAGCTGCCGCTGCCGCTGCTCAGTTGAACTTGCAACCCCAGTTGTTAGGTTCGGTATGGATTTGATTGGCCTATTTTTATTTAGTTTCCGTTTGTTATACAAGTTTCTACTTTTGTTTGTTTCTTTAAGTGTTGAAAGAAGTTTAAATCATGATGTATTGCGTGATTGAATGATTTGATTGATGCGTCAATTGTGTGATTTGCAAGAAGGTGATAATAGAGACTCCAGATTATTGTTGCGTTCTGTGTTTTTATGGGAATTAGTTTTGGTTTTAAAAGTTCAAAGTGAAGTTGGCTGTGCTTCTATAACTGATGAGAGTACTTATCCAACACCATTTTGGAGCTTTTGTATCGTCATTGTTGGTTGGGTGAAACTTGGATCGCAGACTGATATTCTGCTCTAGCTTTTTAAAGATATAGGTTGACTTTTCTGATTCAAAAGCAATGATTGATCAATCATTAGTTCTATTTGGTGTTTTGTTGCTTTTGGACCTGAAAAGCTGGACTTGGGTCGTCCTATTTGTTAACAAGAATATGAATCTATGATTGCCTAACTGAAACTTCATCAAGGAAAGCGAAATTGTTGCAACTTTATCAATCAAATGTGCTTCGTACTTCTAAGAATTCACTTATTGGACCTTGATCCACTAGACATGGTGACATTTCTAAGCGTTTTGTTTGACCTTAATCTCGGCATATAGACATTTACTGTTTGAGTTTATGCAGAATGTTCGATTTCAGGATTAGGGTTGGTGGACTATAAGTGGATTGAATTTTTTTTTTTTTTTTGGCTAATGATTGATAGTTGCTTCAAGTTTTGATACGGTAGGTTTAAATAGTAAAGTCCCCCAAAAGTAGAATGCTGGTTGTTCTCTAGGTGGGACACGTTTATCCAAAAATTTTGATTTCTGACATTGTTTAACTATATGGAAGAAACAGATGTCGAGGTGGCATCTTTCTCCACGGTTAACAATAACTTAATCTTCAATTGGATTTACCATATCGTTAACTTTATTGATTGAATTCTTAGTGAAGTTACTTGAATTGTTTTGAGTTAGCTAGATAATCTCGTTTGTTACGATGAAAACAAGAATCTTCTCAGACTAGTTTTGCATGTAGCCGAGGCAGAAATCAGGGTTGGTGCAAGGCTCCCAGTTCCATCCTAGCAACACTTCCGGCCAGCCTTTGCAGGGAATGCAAGCAATGGGAATGATGGGAACACTTAACTTGAACTCACAACTAAGGCCTAATAGTGCTCTTACTTATGCTCAACAGCGGATGAATATGAACATGAGACAGCAATTAGCTCAACAAAATCCAATCTCTTCTCAGGTAGTTACTCCTCTACTAATATGAAATGATTATCCTTTTATCAGTTCCTTTTTATGTGTGTATATCTGTGAACTACAATTTTCCACACATGTTCTTTGATTTATCTTCCCACTTAAGTCGGGTGGATAATCTGAAGTTCTCTTTTTTCAATTTCTCCACTCTTTCAAGATACAACTTGCGCTCTTTTGATAAAACTTATAACCAGAAATTTAACGTGCTACATTTGCAAGCTGGTATACTACCATCTTTAGCAATCAATAATGTATGTAACATATTTGACATTAAATTGCATTGCAGGTTCAAAGCCTACCAAGATCATCATCACTTGCATTTATGAACTCTCAGTTGACTGGACTGCCTCAGAATGCACAGTCAGCGATGATGTCAAATTCTTTGTCTCAACAGCAGTGGTTGAAGCAAATGCCAGCAATGTCTGGCCCTGTGTCACCTTCATTACGCCTTCAACAGCATAGGCAGTCACATGCTCTCTTGCAGCAGCAATTAGCTTCATCTTCTCAACTTCATCAGAATTCAATGACATTAAACCCACAGCAATTATCCCAGATGGTACAGCAGCAGTCAACTATGGGTCATCAACCACTGCAACAACAGCAGCAGCCACAACAACCGCAATCACAACCACAACCACAGCCACAACAGCAGCAGCAACAGCACCACCAACAACAGCAGCTGCCGCAACAGCAACAGCAACTACTACAGCAGCAGCAGCAACCGCAGCAGCAGTTGCAACACCATATGTCCTTGCAACAGCAGCATCCTCAGCAACAACAGCAATCACCAAGGATGGCTGGACCTACAGGTCAAAAATCTCTTAGTTTGACAGGATCACAGCCAGATGCCACGGCATCTGGTGCAACTACCCCTGGAGGGAGTTCAAGCCAAGGGACAGATGCCACTAATCAGCTTCTTGGGAAGAGAAAGATACAGGATTTGGTTTCACAGGTCTGGCACAGTTTTATTAGATCTTCTGCGTTCTTAATCATTTTCCTTATATTCTGCCTTTGCTTGCTATCTGGTGGTAGTCATAGGTGTCTTGTTCACTTTTTGGCTCTTTTGCAGGTAGATTCCCAGGGAAAGCTGGATCCTGAGGTTGAAGACCTTCTCTTGGAGATTGCTGATGACTTTATTGACTCTGTGAGGTTCTTTCTCCTTGCCAGATGCAATCCAATTGTCTATGCGGGGATGTGTGCTTTGATGTGCATGAATATCTATAGAAATTCTGTGTAGATGGGATAGAATTATATGAGTGAAGAACTACAGAAATTTTCCTGTGTCTTGCACTAAACTCCTGTAGGTTTGAAAAGTACTGTTTTCTTTTGTATTTTCTCACGCTAAACCCTAAAACTAATGAAGAAAGGAAGTTTGTATGAAGGAAAAGATTATGGCTTTGTACTTGTTCATTTAGACAATGCCATGATCTCTCCTTCCTATTCATTGTTGATGCTAAGCAGATTCATGCTAATGCTACCTTCTATGACATTTTCATAAATATATCTCCCCTTTCTGCATCCGGTGCTATCATAGACCTTAATTTGCTTGTTTTCTTTGGTTCATTAGTGGAATTAGGGTTTCCGGAATGTGATTTTTCCTGTAGTGCAGCATGCTTGATATTCTATACTACTTTAGCCAATTGCATACCTCAAAGTAGGCCTTTCTTTCCTTCAGTTCATGTGTAAATGATGTATAACAAGCACCTGGATTGTCATTTTAAAATCATGATATCCCACAATGATTTCATAGCATAGCGCAATATTTTGTTGTGACTTTTAAAGTTGAACTAACTTATACATGGTCATGTACACACACACCACTCGGTTTGTCCTGGTCTTACATATAGGAACTTGTCTTCTGGCTTCAAATTGCAGGTCACTACATTCGGATGCAATTTGGCCAAGCATCGAAAATCTTCAACTTTGGAGTCCAAGGATTTATTGCTGCACTTAGGTTTGTGCTGATCTGCCATTTTCTATTGAAAATCTTTTAATGCTTTGATAAGGATATGGATGTATATAATGCATGAATATTCTTTGCAGAGAAAAACTTGCAATTGACAATCCCTGGATTTTCATCTGAAGAGCGGAAGTACCAAAGAAAACCTGTAAGCATTTGAAGATCTCTATTGAAGTTCAAGATATCTGTTTCTATTCTTTGTCCAATTATTTGAAAACACATTAATGGGTTTGGGAAAAGAAAAATTCATAGTGGTACATTCTGACATCATGAGAATAAAACGTGCAGTTGTCAGGTGAACTTCACAGGAAGCGTCTTGATATGGTAAGTGGACTCTTATAATTGTTTTGCTAGTGTTCTTCTAGGAATTTCCATGTCCAATTCTTGTGACACAGTTATTGGTCCAGATTTGGGCATCAAGGGAGTCCTTGAACTCTGAACCAGTTAACTCCAATCCCAAAGACCTAATCAAACAAGGACTTGGCAACCCAAATGTTAACAACCACCTGATAAGACCCTCACCTAGTTCAGAGCAGTTGGTTCCAAAAGCAACCAGCTCCCAAATGCTGCAGCAGATGACCCGATTTTGATTGATAGGTGTCAACTATGTTGATTGTCTTACTACTGGGACATTATTGGTAAGCATATGATTTACAATTGTCAACATTGCCAACTAACCACTCCATGCCAGAGAGATAGAGAGACGGTATTTATGGGCAAAAACATTGCTGTGTCTACTACTAAATTCATGCTTGAAATAATTGAATTGTTTTGGTAGTATAAATGAGTATCAAATATTCCAAAAAGAGAATTTTGGTAAATTGTAGTAGATTTTATGAATCAATCCATTCTAGAAAATCTTGAAGAAGTTCATTGCATATACTAGAAGTGCAAGGACCTTTCCATGGGTTCCTATCAGCGGAAGGCAATTGCAGAAGTTAAAAGTTTTTGCTTTTCTTGGAATAGGATAATCTCCATCTTTGGTAGAAAGGGAGAGAGAAACAAGAGTCTTCAATTTAGGAATCCAGTAAAACCTTGGGTTTCACCAGAGTTCTGCCTTCTGCCCTTGATCTTCAATAGATAGTAGCGTTGTTTTTGATGTTTATGCCTAGATATAGATCATGTTTACCTACTTTTTCCCAATTCATATTTCTTTAAATTCTCTTTCTAACCTCAGAATCTTTTTGTTTCTTTCACAGTTTTGATCGATTATATTTGGATTGATGAAAGCAGACTGTAATTATTTCTCGAGGTAGTAGAAGACCTTGCAAGTGTTTGAGAAGCTTGCATATTGGATCATCTAATTATACTTCTTCAGAGTTGATGTATAATTAATTTGATTGGATAAATAGGACCATATAAGATATGCATAACAGAGTTGATAAGTTTCTGATAAAATTTAGCAGCCCTGGTTCTAGCTCATCCAGCATTAGAATGTAGATGGAGCTTGGATTGGTGGGCTAATTCTGTAGTATCTTGTTTAGTATTTTATTTCAGGAGACAATTTTCTGTGCTGGGATTCAAGATTTCTTTGCATCTTACCAAAGCAGAATTGAGGACCAGACATCTTTCTTGTCCTAAACTTGCTTCAAATGATGTCTGCTGACTGTACTAAAATCACAGAGGTTGGTCTAAACTTCCCACCCTAACATGAATTTCTACTTCTGCATACATCAAAATATGACCATAAGGTGCTTACTATCATTTAGGGTCCATTGTCCTGGTTGGGTTCAACTAATATACTTTAAAGCTCTAATGTCCCATATTCTGCTGGGATGCTCCTAGGGTTGGAAATAAGCTGAGTCGTGTTTTGGATTTGATGCGAAAATTTTTCCAAACTTGAGTTTGAGGTTGAGTTCAATCAAATTTGGTTTGATTCGTTAATTTTAAGTTGGTTCGATGCAAATCTGAGAAAACCTATCATATCGAACTCAAAAACCCTAATTTGACCCAAGTCAAGCTTAAGGCAAGACCAATGAATCTACAAGATGACTTGGAGAAGAGTCTAAGCCCTTTTGTCAAAAACAAACTCCAACGTATCTTATTGGTCTTACTCAATAAAATAACTAATTAATCTTGAAATTAAACATTTCAAAACGGGATTAAGTTTATCTTTTGATTCTCGTCTGGTGTCGAGCTACCAAATCCAGTTGCTTATGTATCATTACAAGGTCCTCTATGCACATAGCTTCTTCCTTCCTTGGCAGAAGTTAGCTGAAGGTGGCAAAAGCAGCAGGACTATTACCCCATGAAATTTGACACTTCGACCGCAACTTGGCTCCTTTTGACATCGTTTCACATCAAGACGTAACGTTGGTAATAGGACAAGTGTAATATTTTGATTCCTCGTCCAAAAGCACAGCTCAAGGATGAAAGCAATTTGTCCTCGTGGTCCTAAATTTTTGGAAAGATCAGAAACAAATGGACATTGGAAAGGGACCCATTTTCAATTCAAAGAACATGGGAAATGGCAAATAATTATAGTTTCTATCTTTTGTGACAATGAAGTGGAACGGAATAGTAGTAAAAGGGCATGTCTCTACCAACGAAGGAATTTGAAACTGGTCATTTTTGTACTTTCAGAAGGCTTACAATCTGCTCGTGTTAAAGGAAAACTAAGGTTTAAGTTAAGAGTTAGCAAATCAGGCAGGTTCCACCTAATTTGAGCTAGTGAAAATGTTCGAGTTAACGAATTGCAGGTAATTGAACCAATTCGACATTTAAGTTGAATTCATTTTCAACAGTTCAAATTCGATCGAATTTCGAATTTAATTAGACCTATCTTTGTCTCTAATTTGAATTCAATTTTATATAGTAAAAATCGAGTTGAAGTTGAAAATATGGCTTGTTGTATAGTTACTTACTTTATTTACATGCACCACAGAATATAATCACATGCATGTCACATAAATTAACCATAAGATATATATTTAAAAAATGAGTTAATAACAAACAAAGTCATTTGTCCTTTATGGTTGAATGGTAGCAGCCGCCTGCCGCTGAGCTATGAATTATGATAACGCCCAAGTAGGTAGGGTATGGGAATAAATGGTAATCAAACTAATTTTGGTAGAGTTCTAAAAATGATTGGAATGTTTTGGATTTTTTTATAAAAATTATATTATTTTATATAAGTTATTTGTATTTTTCTACCATTTACATTATAATTACTATACAAAACTTAATTTAAGTTAAGCTTAACCATCTTAACTTTAGTTCACTGAATCAATTTACTAAACAATTCAGACACTGAAGAACGATCGAAAAGCTGCCCTAGAGGCGGCTGCTCTATTATCTTCACCGTTAGAGTGTAAAATCTAATTCTGTCAACCAGTCAAATCACATCAAATTATCTTTTGTGAATCCTAAATGTTAGGAACATAGATACTGCTTTTGATTTTTTTTTAATGAAAGATGGATTCTTTATTAGTTGATTCGAACATTGTCTTATTTGTCACAGAAACTGCTTTATTGAATATTGGCTTAAACAACAAACGTTTTCATGTTCCAAAGCTTCAAAGAACAATTCTCAAGGAGATGGATTTGGAATTGAGATAAATATATTTATTAGTCGTTAATTATTAATTTAATATTTGAACTTTACTAATTACTTTATATTAAGACTCTCATTAATGTTGTTCATCAAAATTTTATGCTATATTAACAAAATTCAAGTTCAACCTACAATTGAAAATAATTTATGTACTCAACCTAAATTTCATGCAAAAAATTTTTCATAAAGATTAATAAAAATCTTAATATGGTATAAAATTTAAATTAAAAAGATTGATAATTAAAGAACTTACATAAAAAATGATGTTAAAGTAAAAGATACTATATTTTGTCAACTTACCCTTTGTACGTTTTATTAATTTAAAGGACTCTCTATTAATTAGAAGTAAGATTGCGTATTATTGGACTTCTCTAGACTTTACGTATCAACGAGATTTATATTAAATATTGTTGTTGTTATTGTTTATAAATTTAAAGGCATCAACAATTCAAATTTTAGTAGAGAAGGATAGCAAATGGAGAGTAGAGATATGTTAAAATTATAAATATTAATCAGATTAATTTTATGATTTG
This sequence comes from Erythroxylum longipes, assembly GCA_027563885.1. NCBI lineage: Eukaryota > Viridiplantae > Streptophyta > Magnoliopsida > Malpighiales > Erythroxylaceae > Erythroxylum > Erythroxylum longipes. The sequence goes on from JAOQMS010000005.1 coordinate 4,104,078, forward strand.
AGGTTTAAGTTATTGACTTATTAAATATTTTGTCTTATTTAATGTACGTTTGATAGTTTATACATTATTACAAAGAAACGTGATATTTTATTTTACAAAAATGACATAAATTTAATAATAATAATTATTATTAATGATTATTAAAATTTGCGTTGATGGAATCTCATGTTTGTTGTCAAAAAATAATAATTGGACCAGCTGGAGCCATCCCCTCCAAGAAGATGGCAACGAAGAGTTGTCAATACTCACTGAGCTCAGTGGATAGTCCAATGGACTCTGCACCTACAACATGTGTCAAATTCCTGCAACTTGACAGGAAAACGTCAAAACATCACGGCTGGAGACGTCAGGGCTTGTATTCTAATTGGTGACTTTGGGTTGTCAACAAACTTTCTAAGAGCATGCAAGAATGTTAGCTTCGGGGGAAGATAGATAGCATGACATCATTGAAGGGCAGGTGAAGGTGAATGCATCTAGGTCACTCTCATGTTTTTGTTTTCCTACTTTTCTTTCTTTAATCTTTTGAATACATTCTTCATTTATATTTTATATTATTCAGATGTACACCAAATAAATTGTTAACAGTTTATAAATTATGTGATTTGAATAAATCAATAATTTAGAATTAAATGATAAATATATCTGTATTCTTTAATTACGATAAACTAGTTTCACCTCTTATACACATTTTTTCTTGTTTCAAGTGTAGGCTAAAGAGCACAAGATGTATGGACTTGTCACCTTCTTGTAGGCTTGTGGAAGCCATTGTAGACGCTTATAAATGAATTTGTTCTGTCTGTTATCCTTTTTTTACTTCTATTTCCCAGGTTTTTGTCAGTGTAATTAATATTCCTGCAGTCTTTAAGGCAAAAAGATGGTCAGCTAGTGCATAGGTGACCAAACCCAAGTTCGCATAGTCTTACTGAATGTGAAATAGTTGGTGATTTGAAACATGTTGGGAAATAAAAGTGGGTGGGGGACACTTTTAGGAGATTCCTGGCCACCAGCTTGACTATATAATATGGAAAAACCGTGCAACCAATTAGTTGTGACAACCAGAACCAGAAGATAGTTTGAGAGTTCTGACTGTTCTCACTCTCTCTTTCTGCTCCTTGTCCAGTATCTTGCACCTTCTGAAACTATAGAATCACTGAAATAATTGTCCAGTAACATGGGTAGGAGTCCTTGTTGTGCAAAGGAAGGGTTGAATAGAGGGGCATGGACAGCCATTGAAGACAGGATAATGATTGATTACATTAAGATCCATGGTGAAGGGAACTGGAGAAATCTACCCAAGAATGCAGGTTTTCTGGATCATTACAGAACGAACCAAACTCTTGTAAGGCTTTTTCATTACAAGAAAATCTCATCGTAAGTTGCTGTCTGATCAGGTCTTAAGAGATGTGGCAAGAGTTGCAGACTCAGATGGCTCAACTATTTAAAACCTGACATCAAGAGAGGAAATATAACCGATGATGAAGAGGAACTCATTGTCAGGCTTCATAAGCTACTGGGAAACAGGTGCGTGTTGTTTCCCTTCTGTTTCGGGTACTTCTTCCTTGTGATGAATTTTCAAGTCCAGAACTTGACAGGCTCTTATAATTAGTTTTTGGTTCTCCGGATGGAAAAAAAATTTGTCAAAATTGATCGTCTTACTTATTGAATCTTGTTGTACTTGATTGATTTAGGTGGTCCTTAATAGCAGGCAGGCTTCCGGGGCGAACAGACAATGAAATCAAGAACTACTGGAACACCAAAATCGGCAAGAAACTGAAAACTCAACAATGTCAGAAGAACTCGACACCTTTAGCTCATGCTCCAGAGAAGCCGAACCTCCAGGCCTTGGAATCCACAGGCCAACCTTCGAAAATGAATGGTAATGCGAGTCCCATCAGGACCAAAGCTTCAAGGTGCAGGAAAGTTGTGATCCCACCTGAATTACAGGACTACAATGATCAGCAACATAAGCCAACAACAGTTGCACCAGCATTGTTGGAGGGATCATCATCACATCCAAAGCAGGATCTTTCGACTGATTTCACGTTGGATTTTCAGATGGACGAACAGCTTCTGTCAGATTTACTCAACATGGACTTTTCACAACTTCATGGTTTGGATACTGAAGTAGCTATCGACGACAGTAACACATGCAATGATCATGGCTTTTTATCTTCAAGTTCTACCCAAACCGACATGCTTTCAGACGACAGAATTACAGACTCAGAATTTCTATCAATTTCTGCAGTAAACGAGTGTGAATTTGATTGGATTAAAGACTGAGAATTAGATACAACCGTGGAAACAGTTCATTGGATGTGTCATCACACTCAACTTCTGTTCATGCCTGCTGGTTGCATTTCATTTTCACCGTGTATAGACATATGTAGGACAATAATGAATGAAGTCTTTTTTTCCTCTCAGTTTCCTGAATTATTCTACACATAATAACCATTTTCTGTCTCTACCATAGTGTCACATTATTAGTCACTTGATAACATGAACAAAAAATGTAGTGAGAATGAGACAAGATATTTGGGTTGAATGCATTAAAAAGGACAGTGCTTCCGTGAGAAGACTTTTCTCCTCTGCTGCAAGTTGAGGTAGACAACAGTGTTTTGATGTGACACACCATAAATGCTTTTTTGTAATTTTTCTGTGAGGTGGACGTGTTAATTGGTTAAAATTAGCCGCCTGTGCTAAAAATGATAATTTATCCTTATTTCAATTAATTTTAATTACATATTTATATGATTAGACAAAAATTGAGAGAACCGGACCCGTAAAATTATGCCCAATTAGGCAGAGCATAGCTGACCCGCTGCCTGGCACATGGTTGATGTTGATGTTATCGAAAACCTACAGTAGTATCAACTATCCTGTTCCCGAAACCTGGGAAATTCAGTTCTCAAACGCCCAAATGCTGTCATAAAAAATATATTATACAAAAATAATTAACCAAAGAAAAGAACAGCAAAATGTGGAAATCGAGTCGAGGCTTCTGTAGCTTCCAAAAATAAATGAATATTTGACTAATATAATATTATTTTAGAATAATGAATATTATTGCATCACACGTACAGGCAAATCATGCAATGGTGAGTAATTGGCCTGAAGTTTCAATAACTTGGCTTGGCTTGAGTTTGATGTCCATGTATATATGAAAAGCATATTTGAAAACTGTTCATACTCTTTTGTTCTTGTGTAGAAGTTTGGTTGGCACCCGGCAATTCACTTTCTGTTTCTAAACAATGATCTATGTGAACTTTGGGACATTTTTTTAAAAAAATTATGAAAAATTTATGCCTATCTAGAATGACAAATTTCGTAATTTATCAATTATTATTTACTTTAAAATATACAAAAATTAATGAGTAAAAATTTTTGTGCCAGAAAGATTTTAATCTGAAAATTATAATCATAAATGTAAAAAAAAAGATTATTTCGTTACTTTTGATATAAAATAAAGATTTAATAACTGAAGTGAAATTCCTAATTTACGAAATATTTAGTTTTTTATTTTTCATATTTTTCTTAAGATAGCAATTTTTGTTATTTATGTCTCTTTTTTTTAACGAGGGTGAACTTTAGAGAAACTAGTAAAGTTATTTCTTTATATTTAAAAGTCAAATGTTCGAGTCACGGAAATAGTTTCTTTATAAAATACAAAGAAAAATCTGTGTTGTTGTCTTATAATTTTTAATGTTTACAAATTAAATTCCTTCCCTTTATTTGAACTATCAATTCCTATGATTTATGAATTAAAATTCAAGTCAGACTATTAAAGACTTTTTCAATTTTGATGAATTCTCTTATTTTCTTCCATTAAACAAAACTTAATGTACATATATCTAACTCATGACTTTCTTTCAGACTTCTTTATCCATATCCTTTCAATTTTTTTGAAATGATTACTTCTTAATTTTAAAATTATAATTTATCTTGAATACTAGACGCAAGCATCACTGCATGAAGGGATAGATAATTACGAGAATTCCCATGCACACGACCACATACGGATCAACCGATAGACAACCATATAGAGATAAACAGTGTCTGGCAAGTGGTCTGAAGTTGAAATAGTCCAAATATATGTTGTTCTTGCAAGTCTAGACTAGTTTCAAGTTTCATTCTTTAACTTCACTTTGGTTGAGTTTGATGTTCATGCATATATATACAGCATTCGAAAGGAAAAACGTTACTATTTTCAGACTCTTCTTGTCGAGAAGTTTGGTCGACACTTCGCTTTCTGCTGCTGAAAAATAGGTGCTGAAAAGTTATATGGCGTAAAAGAAACTCAACAAGTATTTGAATCTATTTTATTATTCAATTTATGAACCTATTTACAATTATGTTTGTTAATTGGCTCTGACTGCATATCCCCTATTGGTGTCAGGGCCAAGTGCTCCGGAGAGAGTGATGAAGTATTGAATCTATTGATTTAAGACTATTTAACTTTTGTAATTAAGTATTGAATCTATTGATTTAAGACTATTAACTTTTGTTTATTTAGTGTAGGTGGTTCCGGCAGTTTAGTTTAAGTCAGCGTTTGGATTCGCGGTGTGGTGAGAATAAGTATTTATTTACTGTAATTTTTAAACACAGTCACATTTTTTGATATGCGGGAAATAATAGGAGGTTGGAGAAAAGTACGATGTCACCGCAAAAATTAATAAGCAGAAAGAGAGTTGCGGTAAGAAAGGAGTTTTACGGTAGAAATTTTACTTTCCATTAATAACCTTATGATAATTATTATTTTTCATTATACCCCTTAATTAATACAAGGAAGTTCAACATATGTAATGTGCCTCCTTGACTCCTGCCAAGGTCGATTCCTACCAAGGCCGACTCCTGTGTCTCCTCGATTCCTTCTCATCCAGGTAAACTCCTCCCTCCATCTTCCTTAAATCTCCGTCCATCTTTCTTAATAAAACTGGTAGAATTATCTTGGACAGGCGAGATAGAGACAAGGCCTCGTCAGGTTCCCGGGATATGAAATTTCTGTCCCTCTTTGCGGCTTTCCCAACCATAAGGCGAGAAATATAACGACCCTAAACTCTGCAACTTTTTTTGTGATCTGCACGATATTGATGTAGAGCAAGAAGACAGCCGGAGACTTGGATATTTCATTTTTGTACATATGCGAACACTGCACATGAAATTTAAGAGATTGGAAAAATGACACTCAATGAACCACACAAATAAAGCAATTGTTCAGGCATTTATAGCTTCTTATTCTTGAAGTCCGAAGTCTTCATATTGAGAAGAAGACAAAACTCAGAAAATAAAATTTTCATTTGCGTTTACATTAAAATGAACAATTATACTCTATCAAATAGTTTATTCCCAATTTTTATTTTCTTTATTTTAATTTAATATTTTCTATTTATAATTTTAATTATATAATATTAAAGGTACCTCAATTTATGAAATATCCCAAGGACATTTTATTACCATGGAATTGTAATTTAAATTATTATTTTTCAATAATATAAATAAGTACTTATCAAAAAAAAGATAACGACGAATATGTTATATATTTTTCCAAATATATCCCCTACCAATAGTATTTAAGTAAGGTGAAATATTTTATTTACTAAATTTATTTTATTTATATTTTTCTTATTTTAATTTAATAATTTAATATT
>JAOQMS010000005.1:4109822-4164373 GCA_027563885.1 Erythroxylum longipes
ATCTATGAAAATCATACCTTTAAAATACGAAGCAAATCTGGCTATGCAAAACACAGAGAAAAACACCCCGCCCTTCTTTGTGTAAGACCGAATGGCGGGTTTCAACCCGCCATTCGGTATATATAGCGCTCACCCCGCCATTGGGAATGGCGGGGTGGTCAGGGAGCCAGCAATAATGCTGGCTCCTGGTGGCTCACGGGGGCAAGGAGCCAGCAATAAAGCTGGCTTCCTCCTGCTCACCCCGCCATTCCCAATGGCGGGGTGACGCTTTGTCACCCCGCCATTGGTGATGGCGGGGTGACTCACTCCACCCCGCCAATCACAACGGCGGGGTGTTTGCCACCTTAGCAACCCCGCCATCAACTTTGGCGGGGTGTCCTATTTTTACCACACCCCTTCTTATCAGTCATATCTCAAGGATTGAAATTACTATTAATCATAAACAGAGAATTTAGCCTATATTTACCGACGGTATGTTGGCTTTTTCCGTCGGTAATTGTCGTATGTAATTCACTATTTTCTTGTAGTGAATTTAGCATATTCATAATGGAGAGAGTTAATATTCTTATAAAATGGATTTCTTTATAAGATCTAAGTCTATCTATAATGGGTCCACCTCTAGTACCAATGATAAGAATGTGAACAACATTGAGGTAATAATAGAAAACTTTGAAATTTTATAGATAATTGGGAGATTCCTAAAGTGCAAAAAGATCAAATCTACCGACTATCAAAATTCAAAATTTTTCAAAAGGTGGATTATGCCATAAAAACTTAACAATGTAATATTCCTTTTTTAAAATCCTTTAAAGCCATCCATTTATTGACCCAAAGCTTAATGAATAAATACAAAAAAATGTTTTAATTACATCCACAGATGGGAGTGAAGCCCCGTACAAAAGGAGGATTAAACAGTTTCATTCTTATGGTTTTGAGAGATGCTAGGTTTTACGACTTTCAAGATTTCCTGTTAAGCTCCATAGAATCTAGTTTTTGCACTGGTCCAATATCATTTGATTGATATCTAAATTTGACCATCTCTCTTAGAGACAAAAACATATTAAATGTCTTAGTTTTGCAAATTAAAAATTATAACTATAAGACTAACATAGGATCCATCTCTGTAGCTTTTATTTACAAAATCTATTACAAAGCCATAAGCAGTACTGCATTTGCATCTAAAGCCCTGATCCATAGTCAAAAAGGTGAAACTTTGTTCTTACAAAGAGATCTAACAAAATCCAACTATGTGGTACCAAAATTCGTCAAGTGGAAAGACATCAACCTGCCCAAGAATTGATACTTGAGGGAGTAATGAATGCGACTCCATGAGTATCTTTGCGTCTAAACACCAAATTCAGAAAAGTAAAACAATACCAAAATATAAGATAAAACAATCTTTTGTTAGAAAGCCAAAGATTTGATGGTAGTGTTTCAAACATTCACCGTTAACCTAGGACGAGTCTCTAAGATTCTATCTATGATCAATATCCCTAATAAAGAGTTGCCTAGGCATTTAACATTCAACATCCTATCTTCAATTCTCAAAGGAGTATATTACAATAAAAACATTCCACAACCTATTTACAAAACAAATGAGCCACAATCTTCTCCAACATCTCCATCATTCTCATTAGTAATAAAAAATGTGAATAATGAGTTGTATGTCTTGGACAAAACTTTGAGGTGAATTAAAAATATTTGCATGATGATTTTTGCTTTAGAAAATAAAGAAAAAGTATTATGATTTTTTTAATAACTTCTTAGAACAACAAAAACAAATTCAAAAAAAATATTATAAATTTGTCAACAACCATAGAGTGCATATTTTATTCTTTGGTTGGTCTAAATTTTATGCTCAAAAAACAACATAGAATATCCTTTTAGAGCCATTAACAATAATACCAAAATAAAGGTACGGGGACTGTAACAAGAGAGAAAATGTAGTAAGAAAACCCTCCTTTTTGTAAGCTTAAAAGTTCGTACAAACAAAACATAGTTGTAGCATCCCAATCAAAAATTAAAAATAAAACATAGTTGTAGTTATTTCTTTATTTACATACAACATAGAATATATTCACATGCATGTCACATAAATTAACCATAAGATATCTATAAAAAAAATGAGTTAATAACAAACAAAGTCATTTGTCCTTTATAGTCGAATGGTATCTCATCCGACGAGCTATGAATTATGATAACGCCTAAGTAGGTAGGGTATGGGAATAAATGGTAACCAAACTAATTTTGAATGAATTCTAAAAATGAATCAATATAAATTGGAATTGTTTAGTTTTTTTTTTAATTATATATTTTTTTATAAGTTATTAGCTTTCCTAATCTCTCACTAATGTTTTGTTGCTAGTTTATTGACACGCCTATCATCAGATTAAATTGTTCCATATGTTTCCAAATTAGGCCAAAAACCATAATACTATATTGATATGATTGCTTCTTAGTTTTAAAATTATAATTTTACTTGAATATTATTGGATGCAAAACACAAGACACGTAGACGCAAACATCACTAATGCATGAAGGAATAGATAATTACGAGAATTCCCATGCACACGACCACATACAGATCAACCTCAGAGTACCATATTGAGATAAACAGTGGGGTGAAGTTAAGATAGTCCAAATATATCTTGTTCTAGCAAGTCTAGATTAGTTTCAAGATTCATTCTTTTAACTTAACTTTGGTTGAGTTTGATGTTCATGTATAGCATTCGAAAGGAAAAAGGTTACCATTTTCGGACTCTTGTTCTTGTCAAGAAGTTTAATCGACACTTCACTTTCTGCTTTTAGAAAAATATGTGGTGATGAAAACGTGGCCCATTGTTAATTCAAATTCTTCAAAGTCATGTGGCATAAAAGATAACAATTATTTGAATCTATTTTATTATTTGATTTATCAACATATTTACAATTATGTCTATTAATTGGCTCTAACTGCATTTTCCCTACTGGCATCAGGCCAAGTGTTTCGGAGAGGGTAAAGATTGAATATTGAATTTATTGATATTTAAGATTATTGACTTCTATTCATTGAGCATGGTTTTGACAGTTGAGCCTAAGTAGATGCGTGTAATTAGCCCATTAATTTAGCATATTCATAATTGAGAGAGTCAATATTCTTAGAAGAATACAATTCTTTATAATATCTAAATCCATCTCTAGTGCATCCACCTCTAGTACCAATAATAAGATTGTGAACAATGATGAGATAATTATAGAAAACTTTGAAAAGTTTATAGATAATTGAGAGATTCCTAAAATGCAAAAGGATCAAATCTATCAATAATTAAAATTCATTTTTTAAAAAAATTACGTCATAAAAATTAAAGAATGTGATATTCATTTGTCAAAGTCCATTGAAACAATCCACTTATTGACCAAAGCTCAATGAATAAATACAAACAAAAATGTTTTAATTACATCCATATAAGAATGGTGCAAAGGGTAGTGAAGCCCCTTACAAAAGGAAGATTAAGCACTTCATTCTCATGGTTTTGAGAGACCTAAGTTTTCAGACTTTCAAGATTTCCTATTAAGTTTTGTAGAATCTAGTCTTTGCATTGGTCCAATGTCATTTGATTACTATCCAAATTTGACCATCTCTCTTAAAGACAAAAACATCTTAGATGTCTTAGTTTTGCAAATCAAAACCCGTAACTTTTAGACTAACATAAGATTCATCCTTGTAGTTTTTATGTACAAAATCCATTATAAAGCCATAACCACCGCATTTGCATCCAAATCCATAGTCAAACAGGTAAAACTCTGTTCTTATAAATAGATCTAACAAAATCCAACTCTCTTGTTCCAAAATCCATCAAGTGGAAAGACATCAGCCGGTCCGAAGAATGGATAGTTGATGGTGCAACAAATTTGAGTCCACTTCATAACAACAATTTAATTGATTTAAATGTGTAAACAATGTTTGTATATTTAAAGTATAAACATAGTAAAAAAGGTGAAACTATGTTCTTATAAACAGATTTAACAAAATTCGACCCTGTTGTTCCAAAATTCATTAAGCGAAAAGACATCAACTTGTCCGAAGAATGGATACTTAAGAGTGAAACGGTTCTAAGTCCACGTCATAATAACAATTTAATTAATTTAAATGTGTAAATAATGTTTGTATATCTAAAGTATATACTATATATTACCTTCAATAATGTTCATTAAAGTAGTTTAGTACGTCTTCTTTGTTCTATCTATAAAAAAGATAGTTAAAAGATGATTTAGCTTTCAAGAATCTTTAATCATTAATATTTTGTTGATACTTTATTGATTTGCTCATTGTCAGATTCAATCATCCCATGTACCTCCAAAGGCCAAATCCATCTCTTACAATAAATATACTTGATTCCATGATCTAGATTCATATAGTTAATTAGGGATCGAACATCAATAACAATTCAGTCAAAAGCATTTCAACAAACTAGCTAAACGCATGATGCCTACCTAACATATGTTTTACGATTATCAATGGTTTGTCGACGACATCGAATGACCGTATTGTGCAGTTAGGTAGGATTGGGGTCAATTTTGTTTCTCTTCGCTTTTTTGGTTACTTTCTTAAATGCCCTCAAGGACACGCATACACTAACATCACTCTATGAAGAAGGAACAGATAATTACGAGATTACCCATGTACACGTCCACAGAAATCAACCGACAGACAACCAGATAGATAGAGATAAACAGGGTCATGCAAGATCGTCAGAGTGGTCTGAGGTAAAGATGGTCCAAATTAATATGTCTGACAAGGAGAGTACATATCTAGATTAGTTTCAAGTTTCATTCACTTAACTGCACTTGGGTTGAGTTTGATGTCCATATATATAGCATTTGAAAGGCAAAAGTTAAAAATTTTCAGACTCTTGCTCACGTTGTTGAAGAAAATTATGCAAAGTTATGTTGTGAAAGATGGACTTGCAAGTGATGCCCATTAATTATAGGAGGTGATCCAATTGTTACTAGGTTAACACCCTCCAACATGTTGGAAATCTTTTATTCGACTTCTCGAGAGTATGTAAGGTTCTTAAATAATACTCGAAAAATGTGTGTATTGTGTAATTGAATTGAACAATTATTATTTGAGTTGAATTTATTGAATTACCAAATGAATTATTTATAATTTATTTTCAAATTTTTGTTTTAATTACATTTAAATAATAATAATTGAAAGTCCTCACATCATAAAAAAATTAAATTGTAAAGTTACAACTATAAAATTTAATTGTTGAACCTAATATAAGATTGGTTTCATTAGTTTCAATATCAAGCAAGGATTTAGTAATTCAAAATATTGACTCGAGTGATTTTTTTTTGGATAAAAGGAGAAAGAATCAAACAGAAACTAAACGAAATACAAGATCAATTTAGGAAAAGACACCTTGTCATTCGGCCCGAGCCCAACCTGGTCCATTGACATCTATAGCCATATTCTCAAGGAGGATAGATAGACACCCTGAAAGCGTATGAGTAAGCAAAGTGACACCAAAAGTGAAAGAGCGTGCGTAATTCGCCAACCAATTTGCACACTGTTACCCTCACGAAATACCTTCACTTGCCAATTCCTAATGAGCAGGTCCCGAATATAACAGGCCAGAGGAGCAGATGATTCTTGTAACGTGCCCAAGGAAGAAATGATGTGAACAACAAGTAGCGAATGCATTTCTAGCTCCATCTGTCGGAAACCAAGATCCCAAGCTAGCTTTAACCCTGTAAAAGCTCCCCATGACTTAGCCGAAAAAGATGAACAAGTGCCTATAATGTGCACGAATCCTGCAAGCCATAAATTAGAATTATCACGAATCAACCCACCTGCCGACGCAGAGTTGGACAAACTTTTATAAGCCCCATCTGTGTTTAGCCTGACCTATCTATGAGGAGGTTTTGTCTACCCAATGAGCTGCTCTTTTTTCCAACCAGTGGCAAGAGGAATGTTACCGAACTGAAAATTAGCTCTAAAAATCCATGTCAGATTTTAATATAAAGCGAAGATGTAAATCTTCTTATAACACATTACATGAATCTTATTACGTGTCTCGGATTGTTTATGAAAGGGTGAAAAATGAAGGAAATGCAGAATAACTGATTTCAGCTTTATCTTAACTTTCGAAGCAGTTTTTGTGGCCAAAACGAGTTCTAATCTCTCGGGACCTCTACGGAAAACGTTCACCGATATGTAGTTAACATCTTTCTATAGTTTTCTTAATACGTAAACACTCTTAACGGGCTAGAGGATCCGTATACTTAGGAATGATATGAGCAACTGCAGGAGACTTTAACCTTTATATATAGCTTCTATATCGGGATTTCCCATCACAAGCTCGTGCGATATGGATCTGGTTCACACTAATCGGGATCCGTTTTCCTCCCAGACTTCGACCAATTGGATTAAATCATTTATTTGGTCACTTTATTATATTTATCTGGATCAAATTACGTAACTTAACTGATAAGTTATTGAAAACCTGAAAAATACAACTAATAGTTGTCTAACATTATGAGATAAGACAAAATTATCCAACACTTCTAATAATATTCAAAACTTTAACATTATAATGATATTTTAATTAATTCAAACATGTGATATATTTGAAGTATACCCAATAATGCTCATTGAAGTTGTCCAGTCTGTCGTTTTCGTCTTATGTATAAAAAAGCTAGTTAAAAGATGATTTAGCTTTTAGGAATCTCTAATTAATACTAATTCGTTGTACTTTGTTGAATCGCCCATTGTCAGGTTCAATTATATCCTATATATAAACCTCCAAAGGCCAAAGGTCATCTCTTACAATAAGTTTAGTTAAATATTCATATAGTTTATAGGAACGAACATCAATAACAAGTCGCTCAAAAACATTCTAATAAACTAGCTCATGAACACATGCTGCCTGCAACGTTTTGAGATTAGCAATGAATATTTTTGTAAATCTAATCTTTACTTAAAAACTGGAAAAAGGCATAATATCAACTCGGAATTTAATAGGGTGGTTCACTGTTTATTTCAATATTTCTCATTAATTAACTAATCATAATATTTAATAATCATATAATAAATAGATAATTGTTAAAATAATACCAGCAGTTTTAAAATAATACCAACGGTTTTGTTTGATTTTTAATTTTTTAGTTTGATTAACTTTAATAACTCTTTTTTGTTAATTAATCACTCAATTTTTATAAATTAATAAATTTTTATAAACTAAGATAAATCAATTAATTTTCATTTAATAATCTCTTTTGGTAATTTTCATTTAACAATAATTAAATTTCAAATTTTTCGATTAGTAAGGATATTTTCTTTCAATCATATTTCAAATTCTTTAATTTTATTCAATCTTTAATTAATTTTATGACGGAATAATATCGGTTAAACCTTTTAAATCTTAAACTTTTTATCTTACTGGTTTATTTTTGATCCGATTTTTAAAACATTGTTAATTAACTTTAGAATAATAGACCTTGAGATATGTGACCAAGTTCCACTTAATTTCAATTTATTACCTGAATTTAGATGGCAAGATATAGCAAAAAATAAAAAATATTTGTATTTAAAACAACTAAATATTAAAACTTCTAAATATTTATTTTTGATTGAAAAGCAGATTTTTTATGTCTTTTGCTTTCTTCCTTAATCGAAGTTCAAATAATAAAAAACAATGTTATATGTTGATGCATCCCAAATGAATTACGATGACGATTTATTAAAAATAAATATTAAAAAAGTTGGATTAGATATATTCTCAATTGAAATTCATTAACAGCACATATATATTATTTTTAAACATTCATTTCATTGTCGACAAATAGTAGTTTTTAAAATTTTAAAAGCTTTTCTTAAGAAATAGAGAATTCCATCCCTTTATTTTAACTAGGGATTAAAATAAATAATATTTATCTTAACTAATAACTACTTTAATTGTTTAAATGAATTATTTAAAATTAGAGAAATTTTCAATTTAATGATGATATTATAAGTTTATTCTTACATTTAAATATTATTTCTTCTATTTTATTTATAGTATTAGGAAGTTTTTATAATTATGGAATCACAATTGTTGCCTTTAATACACATATTGGGTAGATGATTTAATGCAGGCAATAATCTATAAATCACGTAGTCTTTGATTTGGTGCGCCCGTAATTCAGAATACTCAATTCAATTCAATAGATATAACAGTCTTAATATATCTTCACACCAGAGTTTTTTATCAAATCTTTTGTTTCAGTTATTTTGTTCCAATCATGTATCACTAAATCTCATCTGTACATTTATGTAGAGTCCATATAAATATGTGGATAAAATTTAATGAAACATGATAAGAATTTCATAACCGTTATATGAGATCTGATCCTAACCTATCACACTTATAAGATCTTTCTTTCAAATTAATCATAACATTGGGACTCGAATTCTCTAACTCTAAAGGCGAGACACTTGGGGCCTCTCGCCACCTTAAGACTATTAAAATCGACATTATTGTTGTATACTGAATAAAAATAATACAAAGGTGAGTTTTATCGTATTAGATTATTGTATTAAGATGACTATAAAATTTCAATTGATAGTGACCAGTATAGAATGGGAGCTGAGATGTCAAAAAATATTGTAAGATAAAAAGGTATAACGGTCGTAATACATGTGGGTTTAAATGGAAAAGTGTTGTTCTTATTGCTTAATAGTTTCATACATGTTCAGAGAATGTCTGTCTGTTTGTGTTTGCCTGTGGTTTAGTTAAAGCTTATATTAAACGAGGTCCAAGCTTAAACCTGTTGTTTCGATCCCTTTCATGTGTATACAATTGAGTCTCCGTAAATGTACCAACTAGAAAATCTTATAGTTTAAGCGATCATCATTCTCGAAATAATCAAACTTTAGGGCGGTGAATCAAAAGTAAAGAGCTTATCAAACATTATACAAGCATGCACCAGATTTTCTTTTTCTTAAGACCTTGGGTGTTTATGATATCCTTTTCTTAGCCCTTATAATAAAAATAAGCTTGAGTTTGGCCTCAAATGTGTATATTCCCTGGGATATAGCTTTAAACATAAGGCCTACATGTGTCTCCATCCTCCTAGTAATAGGCTATATATTGTTAGGCATGTTGTAATTGATGAAAAAAAGTTTCCATATTTACCTTTTTTGTTGATCAACCCTCTGATGCATCATTATCTTACTCCCACAGTTTCCATTTCCCTCTTATCGTTACAGCAGGCAGCAATTATTCCCAATTTAGTAAATATTCTGACTATAATAAATATTCAAAGTCCTACCACCTCCTTATCCTACGAACCAATGTCAGTAAGTACAACAAGCAATGTTATAAGTTCCCCTGCAACATCATCTTCATGGCCTCCATCTCCACCTCAAGTGGCTTTGGGACTTGGTTCCAACGCCACTCCACGCTAATGTTATTCGAGGAAAATAGGTCTACCATATTAAGACCCACCTAATGGTTCAATTGAATGGTATAAAGCTCGTTAAATAGTTTGGGGATTTGTTTAAGAAGCCCATAATGATTTCTTCAAAACCTTTAGTTCATTTGGGAAACTAACTACAATTCGCCTAGTTCTTTCTATTGCTTTTATTTATGGTTAGTCTCTTAAGTAACTCGACGTTAACAAAGCATTTTTAAATAGGTTTCTCTTTGAAAGAGTGTTTTTGAAACAAAAAAAGGCTTTGTGGACTCTCGATTTTCTAATCATGAATGTCCACTTAATAAGGTCTTGAATAGCATCAAGCAAGCGCCTCAAAGTGTGGTTTAACAAGCTCAAAAACTTCCTTCTACAGTATGGTTTTCGAAGTTGTTATTTCGACTCCTCTTTACTTTTTCGTGCTCATAATTCCTCTCTCACATATCTTCTTATATATGTACACTAATGATATTGTGATTACAGGAAGTGACAGTTCATCCAGGATTTTACACATTTACTGAATGTAGCTTTCTTAATCAATTAACTATGTGAACTTTATTATTTTCTCGGTGTTGAAGTCTAACATCTACCCTCTGGTCTTTGTCTTTCTCAAATGAAGTATATTCGGGAACTTCTGAAGTGCACCTATATAAAGAATGCCAGCCTGGTTCTTCACCAGCTAAAAGTGGTTCCCAACTTACTGCCCCGGGAGAAGTCACAACTGATCCTGTGGTATATCGTGGTGTGGCAGGTGCCCCTTCAATATACTACTATAGTACTGTCACTTGCCCTAGCATCTCATATGCTGTTAACAGAGCATATCAGTACCTAACCAACCCTACAGTTCAACATTGACAACTTGTTAAGCGTATTTTCGCTAAGATAGGGTAAATTATTTTATAACTTGCATTGTCAACCTAAATACAATTCTCATCTATGTTAGGAATAATTAGGACTTGTATAGAGTAAGGTCGCAGCTAAAACGAAAATAAAAAAATATTGAAGATAAAATAGGCACACAGATTTTACGTAGAAAACTCCTAAATCAGGGTAAAAATCACAGGTAAAAATAAAAAATTTTACTACTGAAAAAATTGAAAAATTATAAGGAGAAAAACTAGACCCACAAAAATATACAGAATATTTTATATCTCTCTCTCTTTTTCTCTCTCACCTCACGTCTCTCTTTTTTTGGCTTGTTCTGCCCATACTACTCTTTGTTCATTTCCTTCCTAATTATAAGTAGGAGAACGAAGATATGGTTGGCCAAATTGGCCAACCATTCTTTGTTGTCTTATTAGGCATATTAGGCACCAAATTTCAGTACCTAACATGCCAACCAAGTTTGAGAATTCTCTCACTTGAAGATTTGATTGAGAATCAATCATACCTTCACACAATTCTTTCAACCTTATCGCTTCATATTACTTACGTCTCTATCAGGTCGCACGAGGATTGACACCACATAAATTTGTTAGTATTAATTGCTTTTGTCATAAAATTTGTCAGGTTATCCATGGTATGGATTTTCTAAATATCCACCGTTCCTTCTTTCACTTTCTCACGAACGAAGTAGTATTGAACTCAAATGTGTTTTGTCTTTGAATGAAATGCTAGATTCCTTGCAAGATGCAAAGCACTTTGGTTATCACAAAACAAAATAATATTCTCTTGTTTATACCCAAGTTCTTCCAACAACATTTTCAACCACACTGCTTCTTTACTGGTTTGCGTAGCTGCTACATATTTTGCTTCTGTTGTTGACGTAGCCACAATTGACTGCAGTTTTAAAACCCAGCTCACGACTCCTCTATCTAGAGTAAACACATATCCCATAGTGGTTTTACTTTTATCAAGATCACCTACATAATCAGCATCAACATATCCTCTGACAGTAAAATCTGATCCTCCATAATATAATGCGAAATCTGAGGTTCCCTTAATATATCTGAGAATCCTCTTAACTATATTCCAATGCTCTCAATCAGGATTCGTCATGTATCGATCAGAATTCTCTTGTACAATGCCTAACATTTTCTGCTTGCTCTTAAACCTTATCTTCCATGAAGATAGCATCCTTGTTGATAACAATCTTGTGGGCAGTGGGATCCCACAGAAGACACCCCTTTACTCCTTCAGCATATCTCAAGAAAATACATCTTCTGGATTTTGTATATAACTTCGTAGTTTCTTGATAATTGAACATCACATAGGCAGGACTTCCAAATATAAGGAAGTTGGAATAATCTATTGGTTTACCAGTCTACATCTCCATCAGTGTCTTCAACTCAATTACAGTTGATGGAGCTCGATTCACCACATAACAGGTGGTATTGACTGCTTTTGCCCAGAATTTTTTATCTAAGCTTGCAGTTCTCAACATCGCTCTTGTTGTTTTTAATAAAGTTCTATTCATCTACTTTGCTACTCCATTTTGTTGAGGAGTGTATGTCGTCGTAAAATGCCTTTTGATGCCTTCTTGCTTGCAAAATTCATCAAATTCCTTACCAATATATTCTCCTCTATTATCTGACCACAAATACTTGATCTTCTTACTAGATTCGATTTCCACCTGCACTTTGTATAATTTGAAAGTTGGAAATACATCTGCCTTCCTCTTGATAGGAAACACCCAATATCTCATTGAATAATCATCAATGAATGATACAAAGAAATTTCCTCCTCCTAGGGATGTAACTGGTTCTTGCCATACATCAGAATGAATCAATTTTAGAATTTCTTTACTTCTGAACTTTGATGTGTTGAACTTTAATCGATGTTGCTTACTCACAATGCAATGCTCACAGAAGGGTAGTGATACCTTTATGAGACTTGGAAGTAGATTCTTCTCTGCAAGTATCTTCATTCTTTGTTTTGACATATGTCCAAGCTTTTTATGCCACGTCATTACAAATTTGTCATTTAGAATAGTCACTGCAATGGATACCTCTCCTTCTTGCGAAGTTACTCCCTTCAGCATATACAGATTTGTAACAATCTTCTCTACTTTCATAAATACCAGCACTCCTTTAATCACTTTCACGATCTTCTTTTAAATCTCAAATCTGAAATCGAGATCATCAGGTTGTCCTACAGACAACAAATTCTTCTTCAGTCCCTCCACATTTCACACTTTTTCAATAGTATAAGTTATCCCATCATACATCTTTAACTTGGTGGTGTTGATACCAATGATCTTCAGAACTTAATCATTACAGTTGTACACAGATTCCCCAGAGACAGATTCATTCTGATGGAACCATTCTCTTCGAGAGATTATATGAAAAGTAGCTGTTGAATCAAACAACCAGACATCAACAAATCTTCTCTTTCCTCCAATAGTCGTTGTTGCTTTACAAACCATTACACTCCCATCATCTGAAGTACTTTTTCCTTGAGGAACATAATCTTTCTTGTTTAGATTCCAACAATCTTTTTTCAGGTGACCTTTCTTGCCATGATTATAGCATTTATAGTTCTTCTCTATGTTTAAAAATCGAACCAGTGATTGAACCGAAGAAGCAACTAATTCAAGGGTTAATGGTTCAACCGGAATTCAACCGTGATCGAACCGATGACTAATAAATATATAAATTTTTATTATATATTATATATATGTATATGTATATGTATATAAGATCATTTTTTAACATACTATTTAATTATTTATCTAATTGTAAACTTAACTTAAACCTTCAAACTTCAAAACATACAAGTTTTTTTTAAAAGTTCACCAACGTAACACAAAATAAGATAACAAAGCTCACTAGTCATATTTCATCAAAAAGATTTAAAAAAAAGATCACTAATCATAATATTCATTCAAGTTGAAATCATCAAAATCAAATGCTCCTTCATCATTGCCAATATGAACATCTTCAACAGATTCCAAATTTGGTTGTTCGGCAATTTCTTCATCACCTAATTTCATAATAAACAATATTAGACAAAATTACACTTGGAAATAATATATTTAATCTTTAATATTATATTACAAAGTATATTAATAATAACCTTCATGTAGTTATGGTGCTTCATCAATTTTTGGAATTGCATTTTCATGATAAATAGCATTTTCAAGATCTTCCTCACCAAGCTCTAGGGATCCATCATTTTCAATGATCCAAAAATCAAGTTTGTCTATAGATTCATAGTCAATAGGATCATATTTCATCTTTTTGTTTGGCAACCTAAAATAAAACATTAATGGTAAGTTCAAATATAACTATGTTGGAAATCGCAAACAATAATAATAAGTTAATAATGTTTAACTAAAAGTGGAAAACGATAATACCGATTCTTCAGATGCAAGTTGTAAGTGACATAAACATGATCACCTAGCCTTTGATGCTCCAATTTATTTCTCTTCTTTGTGTGAATGCGTTCAAAAAAGCTCCAATTTCTCTCGTAACCAGAAGAGGAAGATGTTTAGCTAAGAATACGAATAGCCAACTTTTGCAATGTTAGAGCACTACCCTTATACAATCGCCACCATTCATCTACAAAAAAATTGTAATTATCAAACAACAAAATACTCATAAATAAAAAACATTAAAAGTATTAAAGAGTATAATTAAAAATTAAAAAGTATTATGTTAGTAGTAATATAATAGTTACCAGGGCGTAAGGTGTTTAACTTTAACACCTTAAGAGCGCTTTCTCGACTGAAAGTTCGTTGGCGATCACGATAAATTTGAATCTTTTGAATGCCGTTCGACAAGTCAACATAAAAACTTTTTATATCAAACATATCAAGAAGAGCAGATGCAATCCTATTCTTCTCACGATAGCCTTCAGCATAAAAGAAAGTAGGATTCAAAAAATACACTACAGCATAAAGATTAAGCTTTAATTGCTTATCCCATCGAGCCTTGATGATATCGGTGTAAGGCTTATATAATTGTGGCTTCTATTTAAAGATCTCCTTCACTGCATTTTTTATCCTAAGCATGCCCTCATAAACATAACCCAAAGAAGGTTTTTCATCCGCATCTACAATTCTCAACAATTGAATGATAGGAGCCATAACTTTCACCATGATCAAGCAATCATTTCAAAACTTGTTATCTAACAAAATAGAACTAACAGATTTCCTGTTGCAGTCTTTGCCAATCTATGACTAGTAAAGCGCTTACCAATAACTAAAGCTTATAAGCTATGCTTATGATCATAAACACTTTTCAAAGTAATGAAAGTAGTGGCAAACTGAGTTACCCCTGGATGCACTATCTCTCTCCAACCTTCCCTTTTTCTTAACCATAATAAGAAGATTATACAATTGTACACAAAAGAAGTTACCTTTGAAGCCTTTGAAACAAGTTCTACAATGTGAGGCATATTACCAATATCCTTTAGAAGGAGATTCAAACAATGTGCAGCACAAGGTGACAAAAAATATGCTCGTAGCGTTCATGTACCAATTTCCTAGCTGCTACATAATTGTTGCATTATCTGTTACTACGTGAACAACATTATCCGCTTCAACCCACACAATAACTTCAGAAAATAATTTAAATAATGATCTCGCATCTTTTACCATATCTGAAGCATTAATAGATTTCACAAATGTTATACCTGTAAAAAAATCAACAAAGTTAAAAAGCTTAACTTGTATAATAACAAACCAAATTCATAATATTATACCTGCTGGACAATAAACTAGAAAGTTTATCAAAGCTCTTTGTCTTTGATCACTCGACCCATCTGCCATTATTGTACAACTTGTTTTAGCCCAGTTTTCTCGATTTTTATCAACAAGTAGCTGACATTCTCTCTTACAATCTCCTAACAAATTAACCCTCAAATCATAATATGATGGACCTTTAATCCCAGGCCCAATAGCAATAATTGCATCCAAAGCTTCTTGAAAGTAAGGAGACTGAATTGCATTGAAAGGAATACAAGCATCAAAATCCATCTAGCAATTGCAATATGTGCCTTGTAAATTGCTTCCTTACTAGATAACACACTTCTCAAACTTGGTTGAGACCCTGGAGTTGTCCTTGGAGCAAAATATGAATATCTTTCCATATCAACAGCTTTCCTTTTCTCTTTCCATTTACCAAGTGTTTGTCTCTTAGTTGAACACGTTTGTTGTGGTTCTTGAATTTCCTCTTGAGATTCAGGTTGGTCACCATATGCTTCATTCAAATCCTCATTTCGCTTCTTTTGTTACACTTGCCTTAAAGACTCCAACATTTTTTTACGGACGTCATGACTAACCTTTTTACAAGAACTTATTTGATCAGGTACACCAACAAGATGTTGTTTCATCCTATTTATGCCACCTCCTCTAAAAACCAATGAGCAATGTAGACAAGTAAATATATTAGTAGTGCCCTCTTTATGCAAAGCAAAATGCTCCCATGCAGGATCGATTTTTCAACGATGTGGATTAACTGAGTTCGCTGTAGATTAGGAGTATTTGAATCATTTGGAGTACTAATCTTATTAGGAATATCCATGTTTCTAAATTTTGAACTTCCTATAAAAATTACACAAATTTTATAATGTCATATTCATATATAGCATTAAATCTCTCTAATCACAAATTTTTTAGTAAGACCACTAACTAGATAATAAATTGTGCACCAAACTAGCTTTTATATAGGTAAGTTACTCACAACAAGCTATTAGGTGATACAAATTATAGCAAGTAAATTCTTACATCTAATAATCTAATTAAGACAGAACTAGAAGATACCAATAAAGAAAAAAAATATGTGATTTTAAAAAAACTTGTCCATAATTAGAATTAAACAAATTCCATAGTCAGAATTAAACAAAGAATGACCAAAACTTGGACCGTTCTTTGAAAAAAAAGTTATTAGATAAAGGCATAAAGCAACAAAATTTGCTAAATTTACATAGAACTTTAGATAGTACCATATGAATTTTGTTTCTTTCTAATTATTAATGTTGTTGTTTGCACGTAAGAAAGGTCTTAGCTCAACATAAGTTTGACAAGACTAGTCTAGTAGATAAAAAGAGTATAATAATAGTGAAGACTAAAAAGTTAAGTCAAAAGAGAAATGAAGGATATTTTTAAGAATCATTAATCAAATTCAAAGCTTGAATATGGAAACATATGCAAAAATTAATATCCAAAAACATACCCAAAGAGACGTTGACTTCTACCCAGAGGAGAATGAAAATAAAAATAAAAAGCCACTTAATCCCGAATGAAATGAACTTGCAAATTCCCAGGAAAAGCATAGGAAAAATGAAACACAAACTTATTAAGAGAGATAGAGAGAGAGACGTGAGAGAGAGAGATAAAGAGAGACTTGAATTGCTAAGGATAGTGACCGATGAAGAGTGAATAGTGGCAGCGGCTGAGATGAGACTTGAGACTTAAGAGAGAGTGGCGTGCATCTTGTTTCTATTCTTAATTCCTTCTGAGTTTTGATTTTTAGCTTTTTACTTTCTAAAATAAAGACATTTTAAATGGACCAACCGATCCTTTCTTACACAGGTTCAAAGGTTTTTATCGGTCCGACCGCAAAATGAATGGGCCAATCACTCACAAAAAATAAGGGCTAAATCGGACCGTTTCATGCTCCGAGTCACTGGTGCTCCAGTCCGACCGACCAGTTCGATCTGGTTTTCAAAACACTGGTTCTTCTTACTCATAGATTTTGATCTACCTGATTGTGAATCCCACTTAGACCACGTTCCATTGATCTACCTCGCGTCACCGACAAGGCCTCTGCTTGTTACGAACTTGCTAACCTATCTTCCTTGCTCTTGCGCTGGCTCTCTTCTTTCAGAATAGCAACTGCAATGTCATCAAAGATTAAAGTGTCTGCATTGGTTATTAAATTTATGACAAGTAGATCATATGAATCTGGTAGACTTTGAAGTAGAAGTTCTGCATGTTCACTTATTTCTATTGTGTGCCCCAATGATGTGAGTTGCGAAAATAGAGTATTCAGAGTGTTTAAATACTCTGTCACCGAAGTGGATTCCGTCATACGTAAAGTGTATAGTTTCCTCTTCAGAAAAATTTTGTTGTGGAGTGATTTAGCCTCGTATAATTTTGTGAGGTGGTCTCATATTTCCTTCGCAGTCTTGTTTTTCTCTATGCTGGTAATACTTCATCAGCTAAAACTAGGTGAAGATTAGCTACAACATTCCCATATATCTCGTTCTACTTTTCATCTGTGACCCCAGTTGGTTGTTCACTAATGGTCGCCAGACAATTATCTTTCCTCAAAATTGCCTTTATCTTCAGCTTCCACAGTGAAAAATTGCTCCCATTGAATTTTTCAATGTCTTATTTTGCCGCCATTACTTCTATCACAATCGCTTTATGAATAGTGCCTTTGACAAGGTGAATAATATTCTAACTTATCTTTTGATGTGGAGGATCCACTCTTAGTGGCAACCACAGAGTATACAATAAGCAGATATACATACCCAAGGCTGGCTTTGATACCACTTGTTAGGAACAATTAGGACTTGGAAAGAGTAAGGTCGCAGCTAAAACTAAACTAAAAAAATATTGAAGATAAAATAGACACATAGATTTTAGGTGGAAAACTCCTAAATCAGGGTAAAAACTACGGGCAAAGATAGAAGAATTTTACTACTGAAAAATTGGAGAATTACAAGGAGAAAAACTAAACTCACAAAAATAGACAAAATATTTTTATCTCTCTCTCTTTTTTCTCTCACCTCACGTCTCTCTTTTTTTTTGCTTGTTGTTCTGCCCATATTACTCTTTGTTTATCTCTTGCCTATTTATGGGAAGGAGAATGAAGATATGGTTGGCCAAATTGGCCAACCATTCTTTGTTGTCTTATTAGGCATGTTAGGCATCGAAGTAGTTTGACAATCTAGTTACTTTCTCTAACATAGATTAAGCAAGTGATCCTGATACATGTCATTCCAGAGAGGGATATTGCCTTTATTTTGGTAGTAACTTACTTAGTTGGTCATCTAAGAAGCAACACATTGTTACTCAATCCAGCACGGGGTGTTAGCATCAACCATGGCTGATTTAGTTTGGATGCAACAACTACTTCATAAACTCCATATCCCTCTAAGGCATTCACTTATGATATTCAAAGTGGAGAGGGGCGACCTGAATATTTCCTATGTTGCCTTTAGTGATCAATATACTAATATATTACCAAAAGTCTCCTCGAAGAGGTTCAATGCCCTTTGTTCCAAACTTGATGTTTCTTCATTCTCCATGTCAAGTTTGCTAGAGGGTATTGAGACTATTTAACTTAATTGTATCTTATATTATATGTATTAGCAATTAGTAAATCTTCACCTAATCATCTCCTACTTTACCTCTCTAATCTTTGAGTTTGTAATAAACAAACTCTTGTACAGTTGAAGTGTCTATAAATAAAAGCACCGATACAAATTCTTACCAAAACTTTTTTTTTACTACGCTACTTAATAATATTAGTGAAATCTCAATTGATTATAATCCAAATAATAATTCATAATACGAAAATAATAATAAATAGAGGATGGTGCTATAAAAGTATATTATTTAATATTATTTAATCTAATTAATATAAATCTATAATAAATATTATCATCTCTATTTGTCTAAGATATAAAACTCGATAATTATAAAGATAATATTATATTTTGTATATGACCACAAATTTTTATTATTTTGATAATTTTACTATGCAATATTTTATTTTTAAAATAGCTCAAATAGTTATATTTTAATGTATTTATTATGAGTTGTAGTAGAAATTGAATTTTAAGTATATAAAATTAAAATATTACAATTTAAAAAATTATTTCAAAAAGTAGTATATGTATTTTGCTATTAATACGAATTAATACTATTTTTTGGGTTTTTGGGATATCAAGTTTTGTGTGTGGCTTTGCGCATGTAATGGTTTCAATGGGTTTTTTTTCTCTAAAAAGCATGGCTTGAGATTGGGTCGACGGTGAAAGTAGCTGTCGAAGAATTCTTCTTTTTAGGAATTCTTTTAAAAGAAATTAACAAAACTTATCTCTGCTTAGTCCCTAAATTAAGCAATCCAACATCTTTGGAGGATTACAAGCCTATTGCGTGCTTAAATTTCTTATATAAAGTGATCGCAAAGATTATTGCTAAAAGAATAAAAATTGTTTTGGGGTCCTTGATTAGTGATAATCAAAGTGCTTTCTTACAGGGCAAATAAATAAGGGAGGACATCTCCATAGTACAAGAACTACTAAGAAGTTACTCGAGGAAGAATGCTCCAAAGAATTGTGCTTTCAAGATAGATTTTAAGAAAGCTTTTGATTGTGGAGAATGGAACTTTATATTAAGGCTACTTGAAGTGACGGGTTTTCCAAAGGTATTTATTAAATAGATTGAAGCTTGTATTACTACTCCTTCCTATGCTATTATGGTTAATTGAACTCCTACAAAAAAATTTCATGGAAAAAGAGGACTTAGGCAAGGGGATCCCATGTCTCCTTATTTATTCATATTATGCATGGAGGCTCTAACTTCTCTCTTGAAGTACAATACTGGCAGGGGTTCACGGTTTAAACATCATAGCCGATGCAAGAAAGTCTCTTTAGTGAACTTATGCTTTGCAGATGATCTTTTTCTATTCTCCAAAGCTGATGAGGTTTTTATCAAGCTCCTTATGACTTCTTTAAACCAATTTAGCTCTACGTCTGGAATGAACTCTCTAAAAGTGCAAATCACATGGAAGGACGAGTTTACTCCTTAACTGGAATGCTACGAAAACAAACTCCTTTATACAATCTAGGCCTACCAATCACTTCCAGAAGGATCCAATTTCGGGAATATTATCCTCTTATTGAAAGGATTCAAACGAGATTGTCCTCTTTGGACCAACCATGCTCTATATTTTGGAGGAAGATTACAACTAGTAAATTCTGTGCTTAACTCCATACATATTTATTGGTCCTCGAATATAGTGCTTGCAAGGGGAGTAATTAAATCATTGGAAAAGCTAAAGAGAAACTTTCATGGGGAGCAAGTGTCTTAATAAGGGACATGCCAAGGTAAAGTGGATTGATGTCTACAGACCTAACAGGGAGGGAGTACTGGGAATTATTCTTATTAAGCTATCTAATAAAGCTCTCTTGATGAAGAAATTCTGGTTTATACTGTAAGGAGAGGACACCTTATAGGTAAAATGGCTCCATGCTTATGTCCTAAAAGGTCAAAGTATATGGATGGTTAACCCAAAGACCTCCCACTCTTGGTTTCTATCACAAATATTAAAGATAAAGGAGGAATTGGATTCCGAATTTTCATGCAAGGTAGGGGATGGAGTGAAGGCTAGTTTTTGGTATGACAATTGGACAAGAAATGGACAACTAATCAGGAATAAGATTGCTATTCAATCACTGAGCCATCTTCCCTTAACTGCTAAGGTTAAGGCCTTTATTAGGGAGGGTCAGTGGAGGGAATTCCAGACATAAATTCATTACCTACAACCCAACTTCTGTAAGGTTTATTCACAAGAAAAAGTTGTAGGGAATGGTTGTTTCGGAGAAATGCCAAAGTGGAATGGTATGAAGTGGTCTGGCATCAAAAGCCACCGCCTAGCTCCTCATTCATCCCATGACTCACTACCTTAAACAAGCTTAGTACTATGGATAGACTTTCTTTCCTAAATTCAAATGAGGTTTGTGTCCTGTGTAACTCAGGACAAGAGAATAGGGACCAATTGTTCTTTGAGTGTCCCTTCTCTAGAGACATTTGATTTTGGATAAGACATAAATGTCTGTGATCCCTAAGCACAATTCAATTCACAGTGATATTGCAATGGTTTAGCAAACTAAAATCTATTTCCCATACTAATTCTTTTATCAGCCTACTTTCCTTTACAAAAGGAAGTATGCGCAGAAAGGAACATACATAGGCTCCAAAATATCAGTAGAAATTCACATCAGATAAGAGAGTGCATCTTTTCTAAAGTCAGAGAACGTGTAATCTCCTCTAACTCTATCAAGGAGTGCTCATCCCAACTTGCTAATGTATGGAGAATATAGAGAAACATGCATACCAAAAGTGACAGCCAATTCGAAGCTAATATTTATTGATAATATGGAAGGCACTGGAAGATGGACTTATCGTTCAGCTGACAAAAGGGAAATGTCATCAGGGTTGGAAACAGTGTTCGAGACACTCAACCAATGTCCTAATACATAAAGAGAGAAGAAGGGAAGCTACAATTAACTTGCATCAATCAGATTAAGTGTGAAACACGAAGAAGAGAAACATAAGTTTATGAATGATATGTCTTACCTTTTAATCCCCAAAGGATAGGGTGGAGTGTTCATGGTACAATGGCTAGGCAGAAACCTAATTGCTTAGACATAGGTCTCTAAGCTCATTCACGGGGCCTCAAGAGGGTGGAGATCGCAGATACTCCAACCCTAATCCGAAAAAGTTCGAAGGAGAATTGTAGGGATTAGATTTTGTTTTCCCATTTTGGTCTCAATGGTAGGTTTAATTTGTACATGAGAACATTGCCATTTATGGCGGACTGGTTGTTTGGGTGTAATGTTATCGTTTTTGGTTGATGGGTGAGTCTTTTGTCTCCCCAATTTTGTATTTCTCTTCTATCTTTAATCAATATTATTTAATTTCTCAAAAAAAAAGAGTAGTGTCCTTAAACGCAGCGTTTTGCACGCATTTTTTGTTTAAATCCTAACCGTTGAACTCGTGAAACTTTTACAAACATTCTGGCCAATATAAGCCGTCAGATCTCACACGCCTCCGTAAGCGCCTCCGCAACTTCAGCCACCGTCTCACCGGCTTCGCTTCTTGCTACTCTTTTAAAACATAATCACTGATCTTTGCTGCCAACTATCTGATCAATCAGGCGCTTGAATTGGGTTCTCTTTCTTCCCTGTTAATTTTTGGTTGAGTTGATAATGGCTACTGAGTCTCCGAGTTCTGTTCGTAAAGGTAACAATTTTGGTCCTTTTTAGCGTATTAAGTTGAGAACCTAATTGGGTAATTCTAATTGTTGTTGGGTTTATGGTTATTGAGTTTCTTTTTTCTCTTCCGTGAAGTGGTTGTTCAACTGAAGGCCACCGCTGATGCTCCTATACTCAAGCAAAACAAATTCAAGGTGCGATTTTTTCGGTTTTTGTGCCAAAAGTTCAGGAAGTTTTGAGTTTTTTTGCTTTGCGTTGGTGATGAGAACTCTTTGGGTATTTGAAGAGTCTGTTTGGTTTGTTCTTAAATATCAGTTAGCTGACAATTATAAAACGTCAGTTATAGTGATCAAAAGTTTGAAATAAAGAAACTTGTTTGCCAAAAAAATCTGTTTTCTTGAGTCTCCTTTAAATGGCTGTTGACATTCTTGTTGGAATCATGCCCTGAAAGATAGTACCATCTATATGTTATTAGCTACTGGAGATTGATGATTGATTATCTTGTGGGTTGTGGAGGAGAACTTTAAGGGATCGTTTTAATGTCATGGTTCTTGCCTTCTTTAAGAAAATTAAGGGAAGTTTTGTGTGCTTTCAACAGACAAGTGCATGAAGTCGAATTTTCTATTACAGTAGCATTATTGGAGATTTACTTTCCTTGTTTGTGAGTTTGTTTTTTCTTGAGACTGGAATCTTTCTACCGAAAGCCCCTTGCGTTCTGGTAGATTTTAAACGGTTCTCGCTCATACATTGACTATAATTCATTGCAGATACCTGGAAATGATAAATTTGTTAAGGTTATTGACTTCTTGAGGCGGCAACTTCACAGGGAGACAGTGGTAAATTACTTACGATTTTTGTTTTCTGACCTGCTTAATAATCTAGCACTTCTAGACATGCTAATACTCTATCCTTCATTTTTTTTGCTAGTTTGTGTACATCAACAGTGCATTCTCACCAAACCCTGATGAGTTGATAATTGATCTATTCAATGTAAGTGTTGATTCTGCTGATTGTTGGTTTAGCAAGTTTTCCATTTACTGGAAAGATTTTTCATCCTTACCCATTTGGCTTGTGGTGTTGATAAATGTTATTCACGTAAAATAGATTCTTCCTGACTTTTTTAGTTGCATCCATCTTTCATCTCTTTTTCATTCTTGCAATTTTAGTAAGAATCCTAGTTTCCAACACCATTAAAGATGAACATGCACATCAGATTGAGGTTTCAGAATCAATCAGATCCAGAACTGATTGAAAAATGATTGATTTTACATGCTAGCAAGGATCCCCTTACTATTCCGAATTTTCTCTCTGGTTTTCCCTGAACTTAAAACAGAATTTAAGTTGGATAAAGGTGGTTTTTAACTGCTAAGACTCTCCTGACTTCTATAAATACTAAGATGCATCTTGTTAATTTGTCATGTTATTTTAGTCTGACTACCTGCTTTTGACTTTATTTCTCCAACTTGCTATAACTTCTACCTTGATATTGCAGAATTTTGGTGTTGATGGTAAATTGCTCGTAAATTATGCTTGTTCCGTGGCATGGGGTTAACCTTTTCTGATGGATGTGCTGATGGAGTTATTGTTCAGAAGCAAAGAACCTTGTGCTAGTGCTTTCATTTGTAAACCAATTTGGCATTTTCTTTGATTAATGTGTGATTAGATCATTGCAGCTGCTTTGTGCTAGGTCCCATCCTGTTTTTTTCTTCCTTCACTTCCCTTTCTAATTTCTGTCATTGCTTCTCATATGGAGCCTTTGCTTGCCAGCCAATGCTCATTTATTTTTGGATAGATGTAAAGATTCTGATTGTCGAGATGCCGATTGAAAGCAGAAATTTCACATGCAGTTAATAGGTTTCACTTTTTAGGTATTCTTTTTCACTTTTTGTTATTTGTTTTCTTCCTTGGGTTTGGGGAAGCTCATACTTTCCATTTGTAATGAATTTTACGTGCCAGCTTTCTGGTACTGCATTCATGAAATTCACTCGAATATGATTTTGACTGGACAACACTTGTACGCCATCACATGTTCAAGGAAATGATATTATTATTGAGACTCAATTCAGGAAAAGTGGATTTCCAAACTTGGGTTAAGAAGTTGGTTTCAAGACTCTTGCAGTGCATACTGGTCTTTTTTTTTTCCTTTTGCACCCTTTAATTAGTCAGAGCTTAATCTTCGATTATTAATTTCAGTCTATTGCCTTCCAAATTGTAAAATGGGGACTATGCACAAGTTTGCTGACATCAGCCATTATGTTGGACTTGCTTAATTAGCCATATTTACTTTTGATCAATTGAATCTTCGACTTGAGCAGCTCTAGACGACTCAAACTTCCTCATGAGTTTTTGTACTGGGAATGTAAATTTCAACATCTCTCGTTGGAATGTAATTTCTTTTCCAAAGCAGACAATTGAGATATGAATTTTTTGTCAATAAGAAGTATGAGTAATCTGTTGAGAGGAAGATGATGTTTTTGGAGTTCTCTCTGCAGCATAATGCCTTTCTCACCCGTATGCAGTGTCCTGCAGTTAAGATAGGAGTGCATTTAAGCTCGTGGGAACTGTCTGAGATGCTATGTCGCACTGACATTAGCTTGGGTTGGTGAATTCATTAACATCCATCTTGATTTTTGTATAGTCATGTCACTTTTGCGATTTGTACTTTACAAGAAAGTAAAAGACTATATCAAGGATTGAACAGCAAACTTGGAAGGAAGCATAAACTATTTTTTGTTATACATTACATGTCAAGACAATTAGAGATGTGTAGTATCATTAGTCCACCGACAGGTCTGTAACAGATTAGACGAGTTGAGTTTCATGACGTGAATAGGAGATGAAGATTGTAATAGTCTTCTCTGCTCAATCGGGTTCGACCCTCAAGGCATGCAAGTTTTAACAATGTACTATCAATATTCTTTATTGTGATCTGTCGGTCAGGTTTCTCACAGTCTTACTGGGAATAAGCTGCTTTAGTTTAAAACAAAGTTTTTTTGTTTCTCTCGACTCAAATGCAAACTTATGATAATTACGCTACTCGACGAAGTCATGGCCTATAATCAAGTATTTGGCGTTGACTGTTATTGAAGGATTTATGATCGGTTTAAGCTGCCTCCTGGACACTCAAGCGGCCTTCCAGTGTCTAAATTGAGGTAGAAAAGAGTGTTTATGCAGTGCAACTTGAAGCTTGTTAATGGCTTGAGCTGAAACAGAGAAGTAACTGTGGATGTTCCAACAAAAAGTTTGTGTTCCAAATGCAAATAGCTATGGCTGACGTACAGAACAGTCGCACTTGGTTGGTAGCGTTTTGAAGCTCAATAAAACAAAAATGTCAGATTGAAAGCCAATGCAGACTGGACTGGTGTCTTTGGCTATTTATTCTAATCATCATTCTGTGGATTCATTTGCATAATTTCTCAAAAACAACACCCTCCAATTGTCTGCACTAAAGCTTTCACCTTGCTGGGAGCTTTGATTGTAAGTGTAGTAAAAGTTCTAAAGTGTAGCCATGGAATCCATGGATGAAGCCAGGTGTTTCTTGGTACAAGGGAATTCATATTCTCCCTACTCGTACAGTTCCCATTATTGCACTGATTACCATAATTTCTTGTATTGTCTGTAGTATCTATGTCAAGTGCTTGATCAAAGCATCCACACAGACTCCATGTTGTTACTAATCCACTTTTTCTGTGCAACGAAATGCAAATGATCACATTAACGTTGCCTGAACTGTTAAAAACAGAAAAAGTTACAATTTCTTGCAAATTTTTCGACTCCCATGTGTACATCCGATAGTCTGATGAGTTACAGCTATGAAAGTAGACCTTTTCCTTTCTTTTTCTCTTGATTAAGACGGTTGTACTGTATATTGCCCATTGATCTCTGGCATATCAATGTCTATATGTTTAAGGGCCTACTTGGGTGGAATGAGAGGCAATGTCAGCTTTTGTTCTTGCCTGCCATAGATGCAGAAGATAGGAAATAATTGTTTGTACTTGCAAGAAAAGAGAAAAGAGAAAAGAGAAGGCAAGAGAAGCCAAATTGGTCTGAAACAAAAATAAACTAAGGATCGAACTTTTTTGAATGATTTAAGTGCAGTTTTTCTTAATATGAGATATTATGTGGATCCAAAAATCCTACAGACAGCTCCTTTCTTACTTCCATTATATGGTCTGGCGTCTTCTCGTATCACCAAAGAATCTCTACAACACTCTGATAACTAGAGTCCAAAACAGCAGTATTCGAACACTTTTTCTCTTTACATCTCACTATGACCATCATGCTGGCTTCCATGATCACCCGTTTTTCTCATTTTGTTTTTGGATTTTGGCTTAGATGGTATCTAATGATTAATGGGAAGAAATATAAAGGACTGCTAAAGATTGCAATTAAGAAAATTGATTAGAGCACCAGTTTCA
Source organism: Erythroxylum longipes (assembly GCA_027563885.1). NCBI lineage: Eukaryota > Viridiplantae > Streptophyta > Magnoliopsida > Malpighiales > Erythroxylaceae > Erythroxylum > Erythroxylum longipes. The sequence goes on from JAOQMS010000005.1 coordinate 4,136,570, forward strand.
AAGGTCATGACTTATGGGTGTTTTAGATAAAAATATATATATGTGTGTGTGTGTTTGCTTTTTTAGTCTATAAATGCCAGAGAAACATACATGAATCCTACCTAACTCAATTATGTAACACAGGTTACTGGCTAGAATTTTCAGATACAAGATGATTAAAATCTAACAACTAGACTGGAAAATAAGGAAGAGCATTGCTTTCCTCTTTTATGACAGTCAGCTTAAACCATCCCCCATTTCAAGAAACTGGCTTATCCACTGCAAGTTCAAAGGATCTTCATTGGAGAAATCAAAGAAATCGTCCACATTAAAGGTGTCTTCACCTCCACTACTACTAGATGGGTTAATATTATTTTCCCTCTTCTCAACATGAACCTTCTCTACCGTCATTTTTTCAGCTTTGGAGCTTTCTCTTGTTGAAGCTCCAATTTGTTTTTCTTTTTTGTTTATTTTCTTGCTCAAATGAGAATTCCAGTAGTTCTTGATCTCGTTGTCTGTTCTTCCAGGTAATCTTCCAGCGATCAAGGACCACCTATAACAGGAAAATCAAACAGAATTTATACCAGAACTATTCAAGAACAAAAAGTTGCAGATTGCTGACACTAACACTCAATAAAACTGGAACAGATGTACTCAGGACTAGAGAGCTGATGCAATCCAACTGATGAGTACCTGTTTCCAAGTAACTTGTGAAGCCTTAGAATCAAATCCTCTTCTTGGTCTGAGATATTGCCCCTCTTGATATTTGGTCTCAAGTAATTTAACCATCTTAGTCTGCAACTCTTACCGCATCTGTTCAGACCTGCAAGAACGAAGATGTACACTCTATTAAGACTTAAGATAAAAGTATATTCAGTCTAGCTCAATCAAAAAGTGATGTTTGTTGTCTCATTGTACAGCCGACTATGATCCAAAAACACATACCTGCTTTTGCTGCAACAACTTTCCACCTTTTTGCACCATGAACAGCAATAACCTCAGCCAATTTTCTGTCTTCCTCTGCTGTCCATGCTCCTTTGTTGATTTCCTTCTTGGTGGGCACAATTGACATGCCTTCCACTGGCTTCACTTCTCTTTTCACTACTTCATGCGTCATGGAAAGCATTGCTCCTTTTCTTTAATTTGTATGTATGGCTGAGCGAGATAGAGAGAAAGAGAGATGATGATGATGATGATGATGATGTTATTTCTTTACTTAAACTTGCTGTTGCTTTAGACTACTGTGACATCTAACCTTCTTGGTGGGAGTGAAAGAGCTCAACCACCACTTATATATACCATGAGACTGAGAGATATAAGAGAATAATAATAAAAAAAAGGGTAAATGTCACCACATGAAGACATTGATCATGGGGTTGATGATTGAGAAATTGAGAGTCCAGAAAGTTTGTCCAAAGTTTACAATGCCATATTTGATATTACTTCAAAGGCTGCTCAGAAGGACTGATTTTTCAAATCCTTGGTCTGCTCGGGACAAAAAGGAGAATATGATATAGAGTAAAAAGTGCCAAAAACTATGAGGGTAAAACAAAAAACAGGTACAAAGGCGTAGAAGTGATGAAAATGAAATTTCATGTTTAATGCATAGATGATTTCATTTTTGTATTCAATACGTGAATTGATATATCTGAAACCATCGTCATCATCCGGTTGAAGTCTCGTTGAGACACGGGATCTAACAAAATTGATATATTTGAAATATTTTTTAAAATTTTGAAAATTTGTCAAACCTATAAGCTTATTTAAAAAGATTATCATAAATAATTATTTTCAAAATTTTTTTACTTTATTTCCCTCTCATAAGCATAGCCTTTGCTTCTTCTTTTTTTTTTTCTGTCTTTTCTAGTAAATAACCTAAGGTTATTATTGTATTGCATGTTCAAAATATTATGATTGAGGCAAGAAGATTGGTCCTAAAAGCTTTAGTGACAAAAGGGCATTGCCTATAGAAACAGACAATGAGATGATTGTTGTAATGTTAGTGGGAATAAAATAATAGTTTAATTTTGTCTGCAAAAGGTAAGCTTTTCAGTGCCATGAAAAGAAGAAGAATAAAATTATGATTGATTTGAATATCTCTTTCTCATGGATTGAATAAAGCGATATTCCCTTTCTTTTATATAGAATCATATGAACTCATTACTTATCAAATGTAATTCCACATGACAGAACAGTAATGCTTAATTAGTACACTTAAAATGTTTAATACAACCATTTGGCTTTTGAGATAGAAAAATTGAACACTAGACTTCATTTCCTAATTTTAGTTAAGATGTTGATCACCTAGTATTGGATTATGCATGTTTTGTAAAGGTATTAAACTCCACAGGTATATGAACAAATTTGACTATCAACTGCTACATTGTTTGCAAGCTGTTGAAATGAGCAGTGAGAGTTGTGATTACTCCAATGGTTAAAAAGAAATATGTTTTTAAAATTGACTAATATACCATGTGTTCAACTTTTTAACTGAAAACCAAATTATAATAAAAGGGTTTACTGCAAAAGTGGGAATCAGGTATTAATTCTTGGTTTAATTTAAGGGTTAGGTAAATTTAAAGTACACTGCATTGCTGAACCTTAGCATGGACAAAGCAGATCATATTCAGAGGCATGCATGCCATTCTTGGTTTGTTTCTTTGGAGCAGCTTATGATTTGGAATGACATATCATAAAACTAACTTTTATGTTGCTTATCTCTATGCATGTACCCATTTCATTATGGCCATTGGATTGGATTATTCATAATCTCTAGTGGGTCAGCCTTATGATCTAGATTGATTAAGTGGGGAATGGAATATTATATAAGCAGAGATACAATCAATGGCACTGAACCAGAGAGAGTGACTGTATAAGTTAAATCAAATTCAGTGCTCCAATTAAATAGCAGATCCAATTTAGATAAAGGAAATATAGAAAAATATTTAAGAATATGATTGTACAGTTTAAGTAAGCAAACTGAGTTGCATTCAATTTAATTTAAGAAAATATTAATCTAAATATCCAAAATTTGTGTTGAGCTCAATCTCTTAGTATCTCTTAAACAAATAAAGAGAATAAATCACAATATCTTGAAACAATGAAACTATATATATTGATATCTGATTGGATATCTTGTGATGGCTACTGCTTAGAAGATTTATATACAGTACTGAGAATACAATCCTCAAGTGATCTGCTAAAGCTCAATTAATAATTGAACTATAGATTCAGTACACGTACCAAGACACGAGAGTTTAGTGTCAAGGGCCAAGATTAACTCACCTCAATATAAATATCTATTAGTATTATTTGTTTGTGGTCAACTAAGAAGTGATACATGTTGTGTCATGATTTGCATGGATAGTACTAATTTTGTTAAATTGAATTTTGTATTTTTGGACCTTAGATCCTTAACAAATGACAATGAATTAGATTTATCATCATTTTAGGGTTTCATGATCAATAAAAAATGTCTATTGTGGATAAGGACTACTATTAGAATTGCCAAGTTGTCATGATACAATAGATTGTTGTTTAAAATGGGGAAAGAAGTGCTTATTCAATGGTCAATTTTTTGTCTGGGTTGGGTTTGATTAGGAATTAGGGTAGGTGTTAATCTACGATTATGGGGGGTGTATCATTGAGGTTTAATTTAAGATTTTCTAGGACTGTCATGGTTATGGGGAGCCTGTGGAAAGTAGGAGAAAAGAGACTGAAAAAAGTTTATGGAGAAGTTAACCTAATACATTGGAGTGACCATGCACAATAGCTTCTTCTACCTTTTCAAGGCTTTCTAGGGTTAGCTTGGAATGGATTATACAGAGTAGGGTTTTGAAACAGATTTAGAGCTGACAATGTTTAACATGTGAAAGTATAATTATGGCTTTTTGATTGATTTTCTTCGAGTAGAAAAGACCACAAGTTGCTTTCTAACAGTACTGAGACAAATCATTCTTAATATAGCCCTGATTATGGTTATGATCTTGAGATGACTTTTCAAATACTTTTTTTTTATATTTTAATATTGATTGCTTTTTTAGACTCTGAATTACTCGATTATATAATTTATTTAAAATACATAATTTACATAATAATCATATATATTGATTTTTTATTTTCTAATATACACTTAAAAATTAGTAATTGCATATTTTACTAATATAAAATAGGTTTATTTCTTAAGTTTTGATCATGTGATTAGCCATATGGGTTAATATTTCTTTAACTAGGAAGGCATTTTATTTTATTTAATATTTATAACAACAAAGCCAATATCCATTTTCTTGTTCGATCACTTCTGCATTTTGTAACATGTAACGGTGTATTAGAATTTTTATTACGAAGAGAGTGTAGAGCTTATTAACAAGAATTAAATTTGAGTTGATTATTGTTAAAATGACTAGAACTAGTTATTTGAATAATTGATCTTTACCACTTATAAATTCTTTAACATTTTCATATTTAGTCAATATGGAATACTTCAACATGGTATTTGTTTAAAGTCTTAACAAGTTTGCAACCAATAATTGAGACATGATGTGCTTACATTACATGCATTGAGAAGTAACCCTACTTGACCTAAAAAGCTAAGTTAGAATGATCAAATACTTTAGTTTCACAGCCTTTATTGACTTGAACCTATGCGTACATCCCACTAAGGTGCCATTGCAATGGAATCAAACAGAACCAAGAAGATTAATTCTTTTATTGTGTTGTATTGAATAATATACAGATTTCTCTTTTGATTCAACTAGATGAATCGTCATCATTAATAAATTGCTGAAATAAATGCTTTTCCTTTTTCTTTATATAATTAAGAAGTGACACGTATAAAATAAGAAAAAGGTGGAAATGATGTACAACTTTTGTTAACATCAAAGCTACTTTGCAAAGTTAATGATAAAAAAACTCAACCGGTCTGACCATAATTTTTTAATTTAATTTTTAAATTTTTGATTTGATTTATTTTAAAAACTCTTATAATTAAAAATTGGTTAATTTATTAATTAATCTGTCAATTTTTATAAATTAATAAATTTTTATAAATCAAAATAAATCAATTAATTTTTATTAAATAATTTTTTAATTAAAATTCAAATTTTTCGATAGTCAAAGAAAATCTCTTTTAATCGTATTTCAAATTCTTTAATTTTATTTAATCTTTAATCAATCTTATAACGTTCTAATATCAATTAAATATTTTAAACCTTAAATCTCTTGTCATATCGGTTTAATTTCTAATCCGATTTTTAAAATATCGGGAAATATACATCACTTGCCAATTTTCTTGTTGTTACGGTTTTGCTCTTTGAAAAACTACATATGATGATACAAAGACTTTGAAAAATAAATAACTTGCCACTTCTATTCTATTTTCTTGTTATGATTTTCCTCTTTGAAAATCTACATTTGCTCGTACAAGGACTTTGAAAAATAAATAACCACCCACGTCTATTCTATTTTCTTGTCATGACATTTGCTTAGTGCTTATACCAGACTTTGAAATATATATATATATATATTAGGGATGAAAATGGACTGGCCTATAAGCCAGCATTACTAATTTTTTAAAAAAATAAAAAATAAAAGTGTAAAATAATGTCTTTTTTAATAAGTCTGGACCCAATTATACAAAATGTTATTTTATACTTTTAATTTTAAAAAATTAGTAGAGCTAGCCTATGGCCCAAGTCTAAGCACAAACCTAATTTTTTAACCAAAATGATATTGTTTTACTTATAATAGTTGAGCATCGAGTTAGTTTGGGCTTAACTCATGAAAAACCCCTTAATCTAGCCCATGGGTGTATATATATATTATCACTTGCCACTTCTTTTTTCTGCTTATAATTTCCTCTTTGTGAAACTATATAAAATCATGCAAGTATCAAGATTTTAAATATTGTGTAGAATCGATTTTATTGGATTTTTTGTTTTAAAATTTACAGTCTAATTTAATCTGAAAGATCTGATTAATTAAAATTAAGATAATATTATTTTATTAAATTTGTTATTTTATTTAATAAATAAAATTTATCGGTTCATCAAAATAATTAAAAAACAAAATTAAATCAACTTGAAATTTAAGCGTGACTTCAACCTTTTCGAGTTGCCTGTGATTGAAAAAGAAAAAGATTAAGGCAGGTCCATAAGGCATATTCCCTTCCCCACTGGGGCTATAATTTCCTTTCCTAATCATTTAGTTTATACTCAGTCAAGCAATAATGCTGCTGATGATTACAGTGCAGTAATGCTTATTTTCATGTTTTTCAGTTTTACCAGAACTTCAAATCAGAGACATCCCCACTCAAAAGAATATCTCCTCCTGCCACTAAACTGGCTTCCAATTGGTACACTTTCAACAGAATTTTGAGCTTCTGGAGGATTTCGCTGTCTCTTTCTAAATGCCCCACACTCCAAGACAATGAACAGTAACTTCACTGTGAATATTGACAGGCGTTGGGTTCTATAGTTACAGTTAAAAACAACAATTTCTGGAGCAACTCCACGTTGCGATGTTGTCTTTGGTGCTGATTGAAACAGGGTGTGACGCAAATGGGTTATGTTCTTAGTGAAAGGGGCCCAAATTTCCATGGACTCTAAACTGAACTAGGCTTGAGATAGCAAAAGATAAAGAAGAAAGTAAAATATACAGATTGGGCTAATTCAACCTACAGCCTGAACTCACAGGACTCATATGGTATGGACCGATATACTCCAACATGATCCATCCATGGCCATATCAACTCAGTTAGAGGCTTACACATAGATAACATGCAAAAGGGCATTGGTAGAATCGGACAATACAAGTTTCTTCATATGAATCATACCAAGCTAAGCGGTTGGAGAAGTTTCTTTAATCATCACATTTTGAGTTTTGAGTACATAACCTCCTCATGATCCTCAAATGTTACAATTTTTAAGGTCCTAACGAGATTTAATTAACTTGTTATGGTATGGTAAACTTTCTGCACATAATTCAGGTAGCCATGGATGATCCCCTCAAACTATGTGCTGCTGCTTGGGTGTGAAACTGGACCATTTTGGTGGCCATACCACATGTATAGTCTTGAGCCAAGATACGGTGCATCTTTAGCCACCTTAGGTTATAAGCTCGTGTTCTCTTCACAATCTCAACCTTCCAAATCGTATCTTGATACCTTCTATGAGGTGAATCAATAATAAAATATTGAAAAAGCTCTTTCTATCGAACATAGCTGACTACACTTGGCATATAGATACGCATGTATGTATTGTATTGTACGTATTTTGTCGATATATGTGGGCATGGGCTCATGCCCACTTCTGCTAAAAGACTGAGAGGAAATGAAAGAAATGGCACCAAATCCAATGCTTCATTGGCAAAACGGACACACAGACACAGATACTGAGAATATAAGACACCATAGAGTGAAAGAGCGAGGAAAAGAGAGGTTTGTTTCAAAAATATTGTTTGGAGTTTGAGCTCTAAAACCAAAAATCCAAGTTAAACAAAGAAAGACATATAGATACATCAGAAGCAGCACCACCACACAGCACAGTTTTTGAGATTGTGTGTGTGTGTGTGTGTGTGTCGTGGGGTTTTGTTTTGGAGACAATATGAGTAATTGGTTGGGGTTCTCTCTGACTCCACACTTGAGAATCGATGAAGGGTTCGGTAGGGAAGACCAAACACAACCCAGTTTCTCTTCTTCTCACGATATCTCTGTCATGCCTTTGCGTTCCGATGCCTCACTTTGTGTTGCTGATCCCTTTAGACGCTCCTCTGATATTTCTCAAGGTATTGCATGTCGCTTTTGAACACTTTGCATGTTAACCTACATGATCCTTTTTCTTTTAAATGTTCTGATCTTTCACATTCTGGTGTTGATTTGATTTCTGAATAGATTGGAAATATGAGACCGCCATGGATGCAACTAGTGCAAGTGAGGAAGGTCCAAAGCTTGAAGATTTTTTAGGATGTTACTCCAACTCTCCTTCTGATGACCCTAAAGTTTATTGCCAAGAAGACCAAAGTCAAGATAATGATGGTAATAGAATCAATGTTAATGTGGCTCCAAGTTTTAACAGTGCTAATGCAGAGATGGACTCTGGTGAGAATCTCTCAAGCAGACCTTTACTTCATGCTTACCATTACAACGAGAACCCACAAGCCATGATCCCTGGTAGTAACCAGTTTCAACACTGTAATCCTAACCCTAACCATGGCCACACTCAGTCACAGACCAACGGAATGTACCATGTACCATTTGAGAGTTCAAGTTCAGTTTCTGGGTTCAAGTCCTGGCTTAGGCAGGTACCACTAACAGGTGAGAAATGCTCAAATGAAGCAAGCAATTGCAGCAGCTATTCTAAACTGTCACTCACGATGAGCCCCACCTCTCAAAATCAAGCTCTCGGGATTTCTCCGTTGCAAGTGATGGACAACCGTAAGAGGCCTGTTGGAAAATCCATGACCAAAGAACCTGTTCCTCGGAAATCTATCGACACTTTTGGACAAAGAACTTCCCAGTATCGAGGTGTCACAAGGTACTGCAAGAATCTTTTTCATCGGCGGTGCTGCATTAGAAGTAACAAATCCTTACTTTGGTTCAACATACACTTCCTGATACATGCACTTGTACTTGAGGTTGTGCCTGTAAATGATTCATTTTATGAATGTAATTGATAGGCATAGATGGACAGGAAGGTATGAGGCCCATTTGTGGGACAATAGCTGCAGAAAAGAAGGACAAACAAGAAAAGGAAGGCAAGGTGTGAAAGAAACTAGTTTTTCATATATTTATAAATTAAGCTATCTCTTTACTATTTTCTTCTGTTTTTCCTTTTTCCTTCATATAAAAAAAAATATATATATATACTAACTGATCTTTTTCCATGCACATTTTTTGGGGACTTCTGCTTCATGCTATGCAGTTTATCTAGGTAGGTGAAACACCATTTCTGTTTTTGTTGTTTATACTCCATTGTCGATAAGAACTTGAGAATGGGAGATTCCAAAATAGAAAAATGGGGCCTTTTCTTTACATCAAAAGCATTGGATGGTGTGCATGCTCTCTAACTTCATAATTCTTTTTGTTAAATGTTTGGTCAGGTGGTTATGACAAAGAAGAAAAAGCAGCAAGAGCCTATGACCTGGCTGCCTTGAAGTATTGGGGTCCAACAACTAATACAAATTTTCCTGTAAGTTTATCAGATACTACCTCTCAAGTTGCAGATAATCTATACATGCAAAGATGTTTGTTCTTAAGGACTCTAGTTAATCGTATTCTTCTTCTTTTTGTTTAAAATAATGTTAAAAGCTGAATACTTACGAGAAGGAGGTTGAAGAGATGAAGCACATGAGTAGGCAAGAACTTGTTGCCAATTTGAGAAGGTGTACTTTCCCTTCCATTTGTACATTTTCCTCTCTTTCTCCTGTTTCAGGAGTCCATTCCATTGTACAGTTTCTTTTCTTTTCTTTGTTTCTCTCACTTGTTCTGAATACAAAAGAAAAGCTGATCACTCAACGAGTCAGTTCAAATTTTGACAGGAAAAGTAGTGGATTTTCAAGAGGAGCTTCTGCCTACAGAGGAGTGACAAGGTAATGGGAAGAAAGCAACTTCAATGATAAAGCTTTCCATTATTTACTGCATTGACAGGCTTTTTCAATTATCATAGACAATAATGGACAGACATTATTATACTTGTGCAATATGATAAGCAGATGCGTGTGTACTTGGTTTTTAACATTAATAAAGACATCATTCACCAACTTAATATTTTTTTCTCTTTTCTTTCCTTTTGTTTGGTAAGTTGCTTTCTTTCATTCTGGCAGACACCATCAACATGGAAGATGGCAAGCCAGAATAGGAAGAGTTGCAGGCAACAAGGACTTGTACCTCGGAACATTTAGTAAGATTCATCTTCTTTTCAATTCCTTCTTCCGTATTTACATTTATGTCGTCTGCCACGCCTGTTCCTTCCTTTAATACTTATGGTGGTCCTCATCATCTTTTTTTTAAACAGCATGAGTTTTAGTGTATAGTTTCTATGATATGTAAAGAGATGATTTTACTTGAAAGTGACCTCTAAATCACTTTGTTACATGTAAGGCACACAAGAAGAAGCTGCTGAGGCTTATGATATTGCTGCAATTAAGTTCAGGGGTACTAGTGCTGTTACCAACTTTGATATAAGCAGGTACGATGTGAAGAGAATTTGCTCAAGCTCCACACTCATAGCAAGTGACCTTGCTAAACGTTCTTCACCAAAGGACTCTTCGGCTCCAATGGCTCTCGAGGACTATAATTCCTGTGCTTCATCAACATCTTCTCAACCCCTTTTGGCCATAACAAACGTTGAAGCCTCTCATGAATTTGCTGATATGTTATGGAGTGCAAATGCGGATGATAGTCATCAGCAACAAGTTGAAGGAAGCAGTAACACTGACGTAGATATGGTGGCATCAAGTAGCAGGAGTTCATCTAATCCACCCACTCCAAAATTCTCAGTCAGTCTAACAAGCAACGATTTTGTTAGTGGTGGTGGTGGAGACTACTCTCAGGGTCACTTCTCATCATTACAGGGACCAAAGTATGAAGATGGAAGCGAAGATGGGACAAACAATGGGGTTGGCAATATGAATTTGATGCATCAAGTCCCTGTGTTTGCATTGTGGAATGACTAAGTAGATTCTGAGGTGGCTACATGAAGAAAGCTAGAACCACGAAATGTTGGAAATCCCATAGAAATTCCAAGGGGTTAGCTACTTGAACAAGTTTTTCCTTTCTTTAAAACTCCACTCTTTTGGAGTTCTTAGTTTATGTACTTAGTTTTTCCTTGAGGAATATAGGCGGCAGTCTTTGGATGTAGGGATTTAACAAAAGGAAATTTTAGGAAGTGACTTAAGTGATATCAACAAGCTCCTATGGTTCTTCTAAGTATAGTTTAATTGGAAAGTACTATCCTTGGACTAGAACAAGACCCAATCCTTGAAATAGCTCTTCATAATCTATGTTATAACTATGCATTTTCACTTATATTCATTCACTTGCCACTCACATCATGTATCCGTATATAGTTAATTTCACATGCACTTGAAGCACCTGAGAGTAAGCTCACTTTCACATCTATCCCATCAAATTATCAAAGCCCTACCTACTCCATTAGACACTAGGGACCACGAAATCGGCCTGGATCACCATAACAGTGTAATATACCGATCCAAAGTTCTATGAATAGTTATCTCTACCTATATGCAATTGTATGCATTAGATCAATGTCAAATCTTGCATCCCGGTGTTTTTTACTGGACGTGACTTGTAGTCATACTTATCGGCTATTCAGGTGATGAATTTGAATTTGATTAGTGCTTACTTATTATTTTGTTTTTTAATGTATTTATATTCGTAATTAATCAATTTCTTTTAAGGTTTGATGTAAAATGCAGTCTCTAACCTTTAAGATTGAAATGTTCTTGGAAAATTTTGTTTGAGATATTATATTTTAGGGGCTTAATAATCCAATATATATAATAATCATCTATAAATATTGTACTTTGGTGATTTAAAATTAAATAACAAATTTAATTTAATTAATATTTATAAGTATAAGTATGTCTTCATAGAGTCTTTACAGTCTCTACTTTTAATTAATCATTCTTTTTAAGGTTGATGTAAATTTCAGTCACTAACCTTCAACATGGGAATCTTCTTAATTAGAAAAACTTATTTCACCACTTGAACTATTCCTCAATTTTAGAAAAAAACTTGTTTCACCGTCCAACCATGTCAACTATAACTTGCAAATAGGGACTGAAAACCTTATCGCTAAAGTTGACAATGTTTTTTGCATGTTTGGAACCAAAGTATAGTGTATGGATCCTTCTTCTGCATCAAAACAAGGACATAGATTGCATGAAGAAGAAGATGAAAGGCAAGCATTTGACTGCTGCTGTAGGCATGCAGTCAAAACTATGTTACACCACTTTGACTCTTTGTAATTGGAGAGTTAAAGAGAGGGAAGGGCGAGACACATAGATAAAGCCGATTTACAGAATGTGAAAGAGAATCCAAGCCGGGCCTGCCTGCCTGCCTGCCTGCTCTGATTGAAGGGGTGCCTTAAATTGCGTGCCTGTATCTTTACGTGCCTGCACACCTTCCCTCGAGTCAGTTTTGTGGGCTCTTTCTCGGTTTTTCTTTTGTTCTTGATCCATTTTCTTTCATGGGACAAGCGTCCTTGCATTACCCGACGTCCATCAATATAATTCAGATGGAAACTAAAACTTGCAAGAAAAATAACATGGAAGTTGGGACTATCCCAACTCACCAAACGAGTACTTGAATGGAAATAGACACTGATGGAAGTTGTGAGTTTAGGTCTTCCATATGTATAAAAGGGTATCTGCTTTTTCATTAGATTCATGCCTGAAGGGAATATATGTACGAATTACGATATTATGCAGAAAGGGTATCAATATATATATCTGATATCTGAATACATCAAGCGGAAGGGAGAAAAAAAAAGAAAAGAAAAACCCTTATACCAACAGAGCAGAAAAAGAACAATATCTCTAGGAAAAGATGCTTCGTGCAGTGACATTTCTCCATCAGAAACTGATATGTGTGTGTGTGTTTCTAACGCGAGATTGTATATAGATTCTATATAGGACTAGTAGTAGTGACAGGGGTCAATTTCGTTGCATGGTTTGAGGTGCTGATATGGTCTGAGCTAAAATTTAGGTTTCATACCAGCTATAGGTTTTTTTTACTTGCTTTGTGACTTTTGGCTTGGACAATTCATAGGCCTAGAATAACTGCTACTACTGTTGCATGCACCCACTTAGCCATATTTTGACTTTTCCTGTATTGTTTAATCAAAATGTGTTGGAACTTGAAATGACTTTAATGGCTCAGGACGAACTTTACCTGATTAAGGTTTCTCCTGTAATTACATGCTTTTAGTAAAAGCTTGTGGTCTTGGTGTTTCTAACACTAGACGCCATTTTTGTTTTACTTGTAATAAACACGGTTGCTGTTTCATAATTATCAGATTAAAATTAAAAAAAGAAGAAAAAAGCAGGTGTCGAAAGGCAGTATCTCATGGCGTGACTCAAAACTCAGGCTCTGAGGTTGTGAACCTGTAAAAGAAAACAAAAGTAACAATTTCCGAGGCATTATGTACGTGATTATTGCATCTAGCCTGCAAAGAATGGAAGCCTCCATTAGCCCATATCTTCCCTATTCATCACGCTCTTCTCCGTGTTGTTAGCTTAAGGCTCCTATTGCTTTAGAGCTTCTTATTGTTTCAAACTTTGATAAGATGATATCATTTTATGGTAATTAAAAGTGTTTCTTATCTATGTTTACTTTATTATTTAATACCATAGTCAAGTTTTACATTTTTGTATTTTTCAGCATATATCTTGAGAAGTTTTGAAAGATAATTCATCTCAAAATCTCCTTATTTCAATAAAAACAATTACTTATGTTGGAAAGAGAAAATGACTATTTATCTTAGTTTAATGCTACAATTCCATCTCTCTATGAAGAATTCTCAATTATAACACAGGAGGAAAGTTAAAAGTTAGTTGATGATATATTTTCGCCTTGTATGATTTTGGCATGACATGTTATATGTCTCTTTGATAACCTTGTTGCTATTTTTTTCTTAATTTATTCTTTTCTCTCTATTTTTAATAATGACAAATGGGAAGAATCGAGGAGATATATTTTGATATAATTTTATGAGAATTGATGATATTATTTGTGATATATTTTTCCGTGAAAACTATATGGTAGAGAGGAAAGACTCCTTCTCATCAGTAAGAACTTATAAAGCTTATAAGTATCTCTTTAAAACTATTGTTCTTATTTAAAATTTGAATATATATATATTATTATTTGTTATCATCAAAAAAAGGAAGATTATTAGCTAAAAGACTTATTAATGATTTTGATGATGATCTTATAATATTTCAAAATTTAAATTTGATTTATTTCTTTCTATTGTTAACGAGTTAATTCTCAAAAGGAAATAAAATAATATGATAAATGTTCTCTTTCTTACAGAAACCTTATTCATGAACTTATCTTATTTATTCTATAAAATCCAGAAGGATTTTGCTAATCATATATTTCTTCAATAAGTTCCTGATTTCTCTTAACGGTTGATTATTGCATAATTCTAGCAGGCATATTAATGAAGATTCAAAGTCAAATTTAGAAAGAAAATGAAGCGAAACTAGTTAAAGAAAATGTCTATTTAAGCTAGAGCAACTAAATCTACAGACAGAGAAGCGTGGAAGGAAAGAAGAGAGAAAGCCAAATTATTGAGATACATCAATAATCTTGAAAGTTACAACATTATCAAATCTCTTGTACCTTAGAAAGTGACAATGATTTTTTAGAGAGATCATTGAAGCTCATATGGATCAAATTACTTCTTCATTTGTTGAGAGCTTGTAGAGGCTAGCAAAATACTACTAATTTGGAAGGTTAAAGAATCTTGAAAAATATGTACTTATAGGAAGGTTGGAGAACCTTAAAAAATATGTACTCGTGAGCTTGAAAAGGCTCGTCAAATTACTACTTAGTTTTAAACAATGACTAGTTGAAGAAAATATCTATTTAAGCAAGAGCCACTAAAGTTGCAACTAGAGAAGCATGGAAGGAAAGAAGAGAGAAAGCCAAATTATTGAGATACATTAATACTCTTAAAAGTCATGTCATTATCAAATCTTTTGTGTCATAGAAATTGACAATTCTTTTTGTGAGAAATCATTGAAGCTCATATGGAGAAAATTACTTATTCATTTGTCGAGAGCTTGTAGAAGCTAGCAAAATACCACTAGTTTGGAAAGTTGGGGAACCTTGAAAAATATGTACTTGTGGGAAGGTTGGATAATTTTGAAAAATATATACTCGTGATCTTGAAGACGCTCCTCAAATTACTACTTAATTTTATAGTAAAACATTCAAGTTGAATACTTAAAGACTAGATGTAGTCTTGAATTATAACTCTTAACTTATATATTTTCACATGATATTATGTGTGTGTGTTTATTTCAGTAAGAGGCTCTTTCACTTTTAACAAGTTTCTTATATTTTTCAACTTACAATAAGTTATTTTCAGTTTCTAATAGACGCCTTCTGTTTTAATTTGTCTTAACTGAATTTATCCTTTAGCAGACTCGTATTGTTTAACAGATTTCTTTCGCTTAACAAGTTCTTATTGTGTTGCAAACTCCTATTGTTTTAAACTTTAACAGATCCCTCTCGTTTTATTCGAATTAAAGGTACCTTTTACGTGTATTTGCTTTATTACATGCTAGTCCCCTTGCATTTTATAAAAAGTTATCTCTTACTGCAAATTTTGGTTAAAGAGATAAATTAGAAATATTACTTGAATTATATTACAATATTTAAAAAATGTCAAAATTTTGTTATTAATTTATGTTGTTTAATTAAAAAATTAAACTAATGAATTTAAGTTATATACAACAACAACATCATCTGATATTAATTTCACTACTTTTATGAGATCCGGAGAGATAGTACGTAACTAATTGAGTGGCAATTTAAGTTATGTAGTGTTCCTAAAAACCTTGGTGGGAACACATGTTCGTTCCATGAATTAACTGTAGTCTTAGTGTACTGTCGATGGAAATTTTGACCGAGCCCTTTGATGAAGTTGTCTTTTTATAATATTTGGAGAGCTTTTTCAATTAGAAGTGGGTCAGGGTCTCTGGAGGTGTCAACCAGAAAGGGACAAGAGAAGGAAGACAAAACACTTTTGTTTATGAGTTGTGGTCTCTTAGACTCAGCGACAATTTCAGCTGACGTGGTTTCAGAAGCTGAGAAGAAACTGCGGTGCAGTGGACAGTGGCTTACATCAAGCCCACGTTATATATATATATATATATATATTTAGACATTTTTATTTCTTTCTTTAACTTTTCAGTCAAAAAGTATTAGAATTGATAAGTGAGAAAATTTTATATATTTAGACGATCTAATTTAAATATTTTTTAAGTATTTTAATCCTGAATTTAGCCTTTTTTTAATTTGTTAAAGATAAGATTGCATACTATTAGACTTGTATGTGTTGTTGTGAATTCTAATTTAACTTAATAAGTATAGTTTACATTGTTTGATTTTAAATTAAATACATACATGAATTTAAAAAATTAAGTTATTTAAAATTTCCAAATCCAACTCACTCTTTAATTGATAAAGACAGTTAAGTCGTGATACATATTGAGTAAGCTTTCAATTTAAAGGAGTAAGTCAAGTCAAAGAACAGAAGTAGCCCTGAATACCGTTGAAACACATCTCAACCCATCTAGTTAGTAGATATAAAAGATATTCAATATGCCTTTGGTAAATAAATTCCTTTAGAAGTTATTTATAAATTAATAATTAATTCTAATATTTATTATTTTTTGTGAAAACCTGAAATAGATTAGTAATTTTATCCTTTTATAATATCGATTTATATTAAAATAATTCGGTAAAATATGACTTTGAATCACAAAATATATTAAAAAATAAATAAAGATCATACCAATTCCATTATCATAGTGAATGATGAAACAAGTATACATATGAAAGCAATGGTGGGCTAAATGAAAAGGATCTAAGACAATCAAATGGGCCATCAAGAAGTTTGACCAAAATGCTGTTGGTGTCGCCATTCCATATCATCAGATACAGATGCTTATCAAAACAACTTAGGGCCCACTTGATCCCATGAGATGTTTAGTTTCCATTTCACAGACATATAATCTAAGCCAGGCCGAATCTTTCTGGTTCTATTTTGCATTGAACATAATTAACAGCTAACAGCTTGCTCCCAAGATTCTCTTTCTAGGCAATCAATCACACTAATTTTGCTGTCACAACCCTTTGAAGCCCACCTGGACTCATCTCCTCTGTTCCTCTCTGTCCCTCAACAGCCTTTACCTGCATCTGAGAAAAGGAGAGGAAACACACAACAAGAATGATTGAATGACCTCTTTCTAATCCTTAATAATAGAAAGTTTTAACCTTCCTTTGTTAGTCACTCCCTCCATTTGCCATTTTTATCTACCCTTTTCGTTTGACCCTTCTTTTTAAGAGATTAAGATTCAATACCTCAGGTTCTCCCAAAATCACAATTTAAGAAAACCTACCAAACGTTCCAACTTTGTGTCCCAAATCCATCGTTTGGGACCTACCCAATTTCATCTTTCTCTTGATTCCTTGCAAGAAACAGCAAATCAGGTGTTTATTTGAGATTTTTTCCTTGGTAATTTGAGATATCCAGATTCTGGAAATGACATCTCGTATGATCAGAGCCCCAGTTCTGTGATGATCAATAAAAGAGCCAAAAGCCAAATTCTTGAGTTTGAAGCCTGATATTAGAAATTCAAGAATTTGGGTCGATACCCAGATGCAGAAACCTGTTGTATCTGATCAAAGTTTCGGTTTTTATTGAGTTCTCTCATTTTCATGGAAACTCCTGTTTCTGCTCTGACCTATGTAATTTTAGGCCTTGTGTTCACGTTCTGTGTTCTTCATGTGGAGTCAAAATCTCAAAATAAATCTGCATCAACCTCTAATGTAAAGCCACCGTCACCGTCACCGCCACTGCCACCTCCGCCGCCGCCTCCACCTCCGCCTCCGCCTCCGCCTCCTCCTCCTCCGTCTCCGTCTCCGTCGCTACCTCCACCTCCACCACTAAAATCACATCCTCCACCACCTCCTAAGAACAGAGGATCAACGCCACCGCCGCCACCGAGACATAGGTTTCATTTCCATGGTGCAGACTGGAAAGAAAATGAGAGGAATAAGCATCCACCACCAGTTAGCACAGGTAACAAGATGAACACGGGGAAGAAGGTTGGATTTTTGTTTGTGGGTATTGCATCGATATTGCAGATTGGGGTTGTTGGCTTCTTGGTTTTCAAAAGAAGGCAGCTTTTGGAGATCAAAGACAGATGCGAGACTTGTTCTTGAAAATTTTTCTGATGTCAAGTTCATAAAAAGGATTGATGCGCTGAATTGGGTTTCTTGGATTGAATTACTTGTTTATGGATCATTTGGTGGCTTGTTTGTTTTGAGTATACAAATCACATGCTGACTATTGCAAATTGAGGAGAGGTTGAGCTTTGTAAGGATTGTGAGATTGGGAATTGTTTCGTGAATTGATTCTTCCATATTGGGGGTTCCTCGAGGTTTCTCTGTAAATGGTAAATCCGGCGTTTTCTTAGTCTTTCTAATTTTCGTCACTTGTAGTTTTTTCTATATATTTCAAAGAAGAGCGAAGTGGACTTTTTCTTTGTTGTCACAGATTCTTGGCTAACCTGTATGTGAAAAAACAATGTTGCAGATTATGGAAATTGGAAAATCTGTAGATAACATTCTTTTATTTGAGTTGACATGTACTTGAATCAAGTTCCTTCAAAATGCTTTAATTCGTTGATCATCCTGGCTTAAGCCCTTCATTTCAAACGGGTGGCTTGGAATTTTGATTTTCTGAAAGTACTTTGTAGAGGAAGTTTAGTTCAGTATTAAACATTGTGAACTCGTGAGTTTCAACCGAATTCTGGTCAGTTTAAGTGCTGAGAATCTGAGCTTTAGCATTATTATAAGCTTATGCTCATCTAACAACCCTTCACGCCCTTCCTAACATTCCTCTCTGTGATCAATTCTTGTTCTTTGGTGCTTTTTGGTATAGAAGATGGAGATTGAAAGAGGGCCTAATCTTACATCGAATTGCTTAACTAAGAAGTTTGAGGCGAATAGGTGAATAAATGCTTTTTGTCCTGTGAGTTCATTTGTTACAGGATTAGTTGCTTTTCTTTCCCAGGTAAAGTGATACGAGTTGTGAGTTCCCTTCTTGTCTTCTTACACATGTACTCGATCTCCAACATTTCATATTCCATTCCAAAGAAAGAGATGGGATGTAACAAAACACATTACTATTTCCCCAATTTCATCTTACAAAACTAGTGGCTGAGCGTGTTCTACAACTCCTATTCCATTGGAAGTGGAACATTCTCCTTGAAAGGTGAAGTTAAATTATGGCATACGCCATGATTAGTGATTCTACAAGATAAATTAATCAACATGGCAGTTTTCTCCCACTCTTTGTTATTTTAATACAAGAGGTATGAGACAATTCTTTAATAAAAATGTAGGTTACTACTGAAAGTTGAAGACATAAAGATTAAAGCCTTGAAGCTAAAGTCTAGCCAAACTGGAGTTATATAATAAAACTTATCATTT
Organism: Erythroxylum longipes; assembly: GCA_027563885.1. Classification (NCBI taxonomy): domain Eukaryota; kingdom Viridiplantae; phylum Streptophyta; class Magnoliopsida; order Malpighiales; family Erythroxylaceae; genus Erythroxylum; species Erythroxylum longipes. The sequence goes on from JAOQMS010000005.1 coordinate 4,155,801, forward strand.
TCACAAGTGCCATGTACTTGGTTTGTAGAAGAACATTGACAGACAACTAAAGAATTACAAGATGTCACCAAATTATGGAATTTTAATTAATTCCAAAATTTGTACTTAATTTTATATAATAAGATAATGGCCTTGTTTGGCAATCAGCTGATAGTTGATAGCTGATTATATCAGCTGATTTGACCAGGGAATTGTATTAGCTGTTTGTTAGAGTGTTAGGTAAAATTAACTGTTTAGTATTAGCTGTTTATGTATAAAATGACATATAAGGACATAACTTTAAAAAATTATAATGACATGAGTATTATATTTTAATATTTTTTAAATATTTTTATAAGAATTTACATTTTAAATATTTAAATTTACAAAAATTAAGTTTATAAATCTATTAAAAACATAATAATTATCATCATCATCATAAATCTAGATAAATCTCTACTTCTAAATAATATCTGATCTACGTTGAAGCCTGACCATTTACATAGTTACTAAAAGTATACTATTACTGCAATAAAAATAAAAGCACAAGAGTTCCTACTTGAGTAAATCCATTTGAGATTGGAGGGCATATTTGGCATTGGAGTATGCAATAAAAATAAAAGCACAAGAGTTCCTACTTGAATAAATCCATTTAAGATTGGAGGGCATATTTGGCATTGGAGTAATCAGCTAAGGCAAAACGCTGCCCCTCCTTAGCTTGTTGAAAATCAGCTTATTATGTTGGTAAAAGCAGCTGGTCAATGTGGTCAACCAGCTAAATTGGTTGAATCAGCTACTTTTTCAGCGGATAAGTTATTATCCAAACGGGACCAATAACGGTCCACTGGTGAGGAAAAATTTGTCATTGATCTAATAGTATATGGGAAATGTTAAAAAATACTGAATTCCATTGCACTAAAAGAGAAGTTTCAAGAGCCTACATTTACATCTAGTCATCAAAGGTCTTTTTTATAATTTTAAGTTTAGTGAAAAAATTATTTGTTTCAGTTTTTAATTTCAGTTTTTAGTTTTGATTTCTTCAAGTTTTTAAAACTTATGAAAATAATAATTTTCATTTTTATTTTTTGTGTTCGTTTTTTTGTCATAGTTTAATGTATCATCAATTAAATATATTATTTAGTTATTCAATATTGTTACTAATAATAATTGTGATTAATATAATTAAATTATTTATTTTATTTGATTTATAATTACTTTAAATTTTAATTTAATAATTTCTTCATAAATATACTTAAAAATATCTTAAAATGTATAAAATTCAAATTAAATTTATTTTAATAATTAAAATATATAATAAAATTAAGATTATTTTATAAATAATTTTATTTATTAAATTCTTTATTTAAATAAAATTTAGTTGATCTTTCACTAATAGTTATTAATAAATATTAAGTACAATATATTAAAATGATATTATTTAATTAAATAATTTATGCAATTAATTTATTATCGCCATGCACTTTGTATGGTTTGAAGAGGCTTATTCAGAGTTCGTAGTTACTTCGACTAGATGAAAATCTTATCAATGGAATAGAATAATGAATTCATAATTTATTGGTTGATTGTATCATTAACCATTTCTTTATTTTGGTGTGAAAAACTTATCATGAATCCATTAATTTCTTCTTCAACAAGTTTAGTAATGAGTATAACTGTCCTATTGCTCTGATGGAGATAGAATATTAAAAATCAAACGAAATTTTATTTTTATTTGAAAAACAAAATCTAAAAATAATATAAAAATAAAACAAGCCGTAAAAACTAAACAATTATTAATCTTGTCTTATTAATGTTATTTACTCCTTAAATAATTTATATCCTAGGAATCAACACTCCGTAAAATATAACAGAGCCTTAGTTATGTATCGTAGATCGAACGTGAAAAAGTAATGAACAAAAAATATGGAAAATACTTGATTTCAGTTATATAATTTCAAACGAGCTTTTCAAAGCCGAAATGAGTACAAATTCACCGCTATTTTTATAGAAAGTACTCACTAGGAGGCGGTCAAGCATTTTTATAGTTTTCTCAAAACGTAAGTTCTTTTAACGGGTCAGAGAATCCTTATATTTACGAATGACATGATCAGGTGTAAGACACCCTAACCTTTATATATATTATCAATATCAAACTTCTCTATTACAGGCTCGATATAGGTTCGATCTATATTGATTGAGATTTATATTTCTCTTAGATTTTGACTTATTGACTTAGATAATTTATTGAGCTACTTTATTATTTTTATCTGGATCAAATTACATAACTTAATTGATAAATTATCGAAAAATTGTAAAATACAATTAAATATTCTCCAAATGTCTAAAATATCCGACACTCTACTTTGGATTTTGGCTACTCAAGAACCTGAATCTTCTACTACCCAAAAAAATAAAACTACAAGGGCCACAGCTATGTGATGAGAGACAACATTCATTTGAGGCTTAGCTATGACATGTAATGTTCAATAACTAAATAATTCCTTGCTGGAGTCTCCTACAGCTTGCCTACCATTACCGCGTTTATCCACTTGGTCTTCGTTAAAGGAGAACAGGAAAGCAGAGAAACCTAGAATGTTTCTCGTTAACATTTCCTGTCAGGAAAAATGTAATGAAGAACAGCAAAGTCAAAGCATTTCCAGAAGCGATGCGCTGAGACATCAGAAGTCTCTATAACTCGTGATTGACGGGCTCATTATTGATGTTCTAAGTCGACCAAACTTTTAGTAGAAGCAGAAGAACAAGTGCATATCCTCTTATCATTACTTAATCAATAGGATTATATTGAATTCACATGCACGTACGCATATATGCAAAGGGTCGACTGAAACTTCGAGCTCAAGAGAAGAAACGAACTATTTTAGGCTCTCAATAACCTCGCTTAAAGCACAAATTACAGAAACATAAACAAGTTATACAGGACTCGACATATTGGTAGCCACCCCTTCCCAACATGTGGTGCTGTTAAAAAAGTCAAATCATACATCATCATATATCTATCACAAAAGAAGATTTATTGTTAGACGGGTTTTTGGAGTTAACTCACATGACCCTTTTAATCAGATTATATGACTTATTTGACAGATTAATGAATTAATTTTAATAATTTTCTTGTATTAATAACACGAAAAAAGAATATTTATTATCTTCACATGATAAATACGACAAGTGCGTAAAACTACTTTCAAGTATTTATCTTCTTAGGTGTTATTGATAAGCTTGTGTTTTGAGCGCTCATGAATGGTACTGTGTCACATCATGTCCTTTTTGGTTATCATCATCTTTTTTTTCTAAAGCAAAAGATTTCATGATCACAGTTTGATGCTAAATCACGACGTAACCATCTTGAGAATTTGTTTTTGCTTTTTGCAGTTGGAAATGATAATACCTGCCTTGCCTGTGACAGGGGCAGAAATGCAGGCGTGCTTCTTACCAAGAACTAAGAATATATGTAGATAAGGTGGTCATTTGGTCAATACGGTTTTTGGTCATTTGATGGGACGTACCAAGTTGGTCTCACTTCAACTTGAAATGCTCAGGAGAACAAGAAGCTGCTAAGTAGGGCAAGCAAGCTATGAAAAGTACAAAGATTCCAATTTGTTTATAGCAGAAAAGTCAAGCTATTTATTTGTGCAGAAGGTAGCTTTTATAGATCAGTGTTTAGAATGATAAAAGCAGTGACTTTGTTCCCTTTTTTTTTTTTTTTCCTGAAATGTTACCAAAAGGTTTCTCAACCACATACGTAAGCTCTTCATCTCCAAACTGGACCACCATATTCCATATGATGGTTGACAGGTGTGCTCCAAGGGTGGAACAGTTAGCTAATGTATGTACTATGCACCAGCGGCAGCAACAGCAGAAGCCAAAAGAAACAATTGCTAATAAAGTTCTACTAATATATAGCCTACAAACACCATTCCAGTTGCTTCTGATCAAACAAACAAAGTCTATAAATCCCAAACATGTTTCCTGAAGGGGAAGAGGAAGTAAAACGATGAAGAAAAGCAACAGACAGAAATCTTCTTGTGGCCCTACCCTACATTATTGATCCATAATCTTAATATCCGAGGCAAGTATTGACCCACCAAGCACTATTCTTTGGCCTTTTAACATAAAGATCCGTTTTTGATACTTCCAAGTCTTCAATTATCTGCATAAACACCATGTTGAAGTAGACAAAAGCATGAAAAGAGATCTGGTACAAGAGACACGAATGAAGAGAACAAGGGTTTTTTTTTTTTAAGAAAAGAAGAAACTTGAAAAGCCATGAAATGAGATATTACCACTGTGCAGCCTTGAATTGGATGCAAGATCGAGCCAAGAGTCTGGACTCTTGGATTGCCAGTCACCAAAGAACTGGTGCAATGGTTTCTGGGTTTCAACTGTTTCTTTCCCCAACTTAATTGGCCTTGCAGATGATGACTTGAAATCAGTTCCCAAGACAAAGCAGTGCTGCTGTTCTTGTTGTTTTGAAGAATCAGCAAACCCTTGAAACCCTGAATCTGGGTAGCTTCTGTATGAACTCATTGTCAACTCCTGGTAAGTGTCCTGTAAGTTTCTACGAGTCCCCGAAGTTTCTGGGAAGAGAACTCCCTCGTCCAGGCCCTCCCTTATCCCATGAAAGTACCTTAGCACAACAAACAAACAGTTGGAACAATAAAAGAAACAAATAAAAGCTTAAGTTCTAACACGTATAGCCTCTCTAGAATTTACACAAACCTGTAATCTTTATCAACGTTAGAAGAAGTTCCAGCATCAGAAAATAGATTGTTTGTCGGGTTATTTTGAGCAGAAAAACCACAACCAGCCCCAGGAGTTCCAGAAGATGAAGAATGATGAGGATAAAGGAAGGGATTAAAAACTGAGTTCCTGGTGGGGCTTTGATGAGCATGTGCTTGAAGTTTCGAAAAAGAAGAAATTGGAGGTAGGCTTCTGTTGACTAATGAAGAAGGGTTTGTTATTGTTGTATTAGTAGCAGTAGCAGTAGCAGTAGTTGCAGCTGATGATGAAGCAAGTTCCACAGGCTTTCTTGAACGGTTTCTGCCTCTGTGCATATGTCTCTCACAGTATTTGGAGTCTGGATATGCTTCCTTTGAGCACCTCCATTTCTTCCCATCTGTTCTTCTGCACCTACCTGGCTCTGGGTCTGTTTTTCTGCCAAAACCCATCTGATAACAACCCCACCCAACTGCAAAACCCCAGAGTTTTGAAGTCTAGTCTAGATCAAACTCATTAAAAATGAAAAGAAAAGAGATTTCTTTTTTCCAAAGTAATAATAAATTTTCATATAACTTACCAGGTTGGTGAGGGAAGAATCCTGAGGCCAAAGAAGATTCTAAACTTCTTTTGACAGAATAGAGAAGTTCAGGTGGTATAGGGACACCTGAGACCATGTACTTAAATATGAGAGCCTGATGTTCAAGCTCTTGTCTTTGTGTTGGAGTAAAGGGAGACCTATTTCTTGTATTCCCAGCGCTCATCATCCTTAAAGAAGTACACTTATAATAAAAGTAAGAAGAGCTTCCGGGGAAGAAGGGTTTGTTCTAGGTGGGAAAGTGTTTAACCAGTATTCATGGCTTTGCGGAATCTTCTTCTTCCTGTGTACATGAATGAATCTAAAAGCTTCTGATTAAAAAAAAACTTCTCTTCTGATTTGTATTGCCTAAGTGAAAACAAAATAGCAAAACGAAAAAAAAGGAGAAATAATGACTGCAACTCTGCTACTGTTGTTACAGTGTTACTGCCTTCCTTTGTTGCTCCCCTTGTCTCTGACAATTTGCATAAACCCATAAACAAAATGTACAATTCAAGTAGAAAAAAATAATCCCAAAATCCATTTAATACAGAAACATTAGGGTTAGTCTACTGTGCGCCTTTGGTTTCGCTGTCTTCACATTATGTACATGGAAATGTGTGCCAATGCCTTAATGTGAACCTGCTCATACATAGACTCACAAGAGATGAGTTAAAACCTTTTTTTTTTGCCCGTCGGCTGTTGTATGTTTAGTCCTGTAGATTAGGTGCTTCTCAAGCTTTTACAAGTACAAAACCTTCGGGGGAAAAATGGTTTAGTTCTAACTAAACAAAAATGGAGGTTATGGAATAACATTGTCCACATTAACCTTGATTCAGTATCCATTATTACAAGACAAAAAAGCTACTGTTTCAGTAAAGTATGTATGAAGTGTCACGACTTTCAGCTTCTGGTGGACTGGTGAAAAAAAGCTTGGGAGTGGATTTTTTTTTCACTAAAACTTAAGTTCAGGTGAAAAGAAGGATATGAATATTTTGTAATGACTTTCTTAAAAAAAGAGATAGTGAAAGTGTGGGAGTTGCAAAAATTGATAAGATTCATTGAAGATTGCCATAATAATACAAGTAAGAGACTATTGGTTGTAGGGAGGTTTAGATTTGTTTGGTAGCAATTAAAAGTCCGTCCCAACTTTTCTTTTTTCTCTAAAACTTTCTTGAATGTTGGCAGAGCAGCAAGTGTCAGGAAAGTGCACTCTGAGGAAGGGGAGGAGGAGGAGGGGGAGGAGAAAGAGGTGATGAGCTAAGACTACACTACTCTCTTCTGTGATTTCTGCTGCAAGACACATGCCTTTCTCTCCCTAACTTGCAAGTATTCAATTTAACTGAGACCAGCTTTCTCATTCACGAACACCAATGCATTTTCATTTTCTTCCAAACTTATGACTCCCTTTCCAGTTTCCATGTTAGTCATTGTTTGTTTCTTGATGGGGTCATTTCAGTTTTCACAGATTTATAGGTGTTTAAGACAGAGCTCACTCACCTGGGATGGTTTTGACTGGTGAAACTGAGTCAGCTAAATGCCCTGAATAGAGCAGTATAGTGTACATACAGTTTTGATCTTTTTGAAGCCTTTTGAAACTCATTCAGCCAACAACACAACCTCATTACCAGTTCTTACTGTTACTATCACCTGACAAAATCCTGCCTTCTTTACGTTCTGAATATTAACTCAATCCATTCTTTTCTTCTTTCTGCTGCCTTTTGATTCTTCTTAATTTCCATGTGATGATAAAAAAACTTTGTATATTAGAGAAGGATGGGTAAAGGGCTCAAAACACAAGCTTTCTCAGTGGACTCTTACAAGAAGTAAGGCTGGCCTTGTAGGGTTTGATCAGACACAAGTAGGACTTGAAACTTTTCAGATAAACTGAGTTGGACCACATGATGCCCTGGAAGAAGTCCATACTTCAATCCCTAAATAGTATTCCTACAAAATAAAGTGGATCTTCCATTTGTTGGCCCTTTTTAATTTTGTGAGTAATGATAATAGATCTTAGAGATTTTTGATCACCGATTAACAACTTATACTATGACAAGAAAATATTAGTTGTGCTAATTACAAGAAATTAAGAAAAAATTTCCATATTTTAAATTAAAATTTAAATGAAAAAGTTTCATTGTAGTTAAAGATATCGTAATTTTTAGATATAACTATTCATTCAATGTCAAAATTTTTAGAATTTTTATGTCAATATTGAAAATTAATTATAATCAAAATTAAATTTAATCACATATTCTCCAATTTAATTTACACATCATCATATTTTTAATGATTAAAAACTCAACCTGTTTAGTCCGGTTCAACTGTAACTATTTTGAACTGTCCAACTTTTAAGTTCGGTTTTTAACTTTCCGATTTGATTTATTTTAATAACTCTTGTTTTTAAAAATCGATCAATTTATTAATTAATTGGTTAATTTTTGTAAATTAAATTTTCATTTAATAATCCTTTTTTCAATAAAACTCAAAATTTTCGATTGATAAGGACATTATCTTTTAATTATATTTAAAATTCTTTAATTTTATTTAATCTTTAATTGGTTTTGTGACAGTTTAATACTGGTTGAAACTTTTAAACCTTAAACTTCTTCTCTTATCTGTTTAATTTTTTGTTCGATTTTTAAAACGTTGGTAGTTTTAATAGAGAAATATTTTACGCTAATAAATTATATTTGAAAAATATCTAAAACATGATTGAAAAGTTTGAAACTTAACATAAGTATAGAAGGAATTTAAAAAAAGATTTATCAATTGAATAAATTAATAACTCTATTTTTTTAATTACGAGACGATGAGGTACTCCTTTTTTCTTATCAATAACCAAACTCTTAGTGGTATCCATTAATCCTTTGGTCTCATGATTAGTGGTTAGACTATGAACAACAATAAATAGTTCCAAGTCAAAAATAGATAAAATATGAGATATTCATAACATCTTTTTGTTCATTCCACCAACTGATGTGGAGTGCCAAATTTTTATTTAAAAAATTATTTTTTTACTATTTATTGATACTAATAATTATTAATCAGGACGTGTGAATAGATTTCCTAGTACACATACACACACTTACAGTCTGTTTGGTTACTGTCTCCAATATGCAGAGACGGAACGAGACGAAAATTTAGAGACGGAACAGAACAGAAATTGGAGACAGTGAGCTGTTTGGTTGTGATGGACAGAACAAAAACAATTGTCTCCGTCTCGAGGACAGAGATATGTTTGGTTGCAGGGGACAGAACATAAAAACAGTGGCTATGACGA
>JAOQMS010000005.1:4183282-4197647 GCA_027563885.1 Erythroxylum longipes
TCATAAAATGCATGCTCAGATAAAGGCGTTGTGACTTGAGTTGCTAGTTAGAAGCGCTTCCACGTAGAGCTTTGCTCCTTGATAAATATGTTCTGGACATCGAGCTATGCTCTGTGATAAATGTGTTCTGATTGAGCCCTATGGGCCAAACTTTGAATGTGTATGTGAAAGGCACTTAGTCACAATAATAAGAACGAATATGAGTCTCATGCATGTTACATGCAGTTACGTGCACAATGTATGACCTTCTGAATAAATTCTTATCTACTTGAATGAATAATTGTGATATCTGTGTTATATCTGTGTGATCCGGTGAGTCCATCAATGATGGTTCACTCATTGAGTTGCAAAACTCATCAAAATTTGCATTGTGGCTTTTCAGGTTCGAGACAGGAGACTTAAGGTGTAGTTAGAACATAGAGTGTCTGAGGACTAAGAAATGGATTAGAGGTCCGTCAGCTGACTCCGGATGGAAACTAGTTGTCATCGTTTTGTAATATTGTTAGAACCTGTATAGCGTTTTGTAAACAAACGTAGAGAAGAGCAGTGTAAACTTTATCAGTGAATAAAATAAACGAATGTTTTAAGAGAAATGATAACGTCTTTCGAATATACTGGCTTAAGTCATGTGTAAGTTAGTTTTGCCATTGCTCCAACATACCATTATCATAGGTTATGTTCCTAAAAGCTTAGGTACGCACCCTATGGTAGTGGGATGTTGCATTATTGCCCAGTACACCATGCCTGGTTCTCTGGACCAGAATGGTGTGGTAGAAAGAAGAAACTGAACATTAATGGACATGGTAAGAAGTATGAGGAGTAACACAAAACTTCCTCAATTCCTGTGGATTAAAGCTCTTAAGACGGCAGTGTATATATTAATCTGAGTTCCAACCAAGGCTGTCTCAAAGACACCTTTTGAGTTATTTAAGGGTTGGAAACCAAGTTTGAGATATATGCATGTTTGGGGATGCCCGTCTGAAGTGAGAATTTACAACCCACAGGAAAAGAAGCTAGACCCAAGGACCAGTAGTGGGTATTTCATTGGATATGCTGAAAGGTCTAAAGGGTATTGATTTTATTGTCCATTTCACAACACTAGAATTGTGGAATCAAGAAATGGAAAAAAATTTTAGAATGACTTGATCAGTGAGAGTGGTCATTTTCCAGACATTGTTTCTGAAAAGGGCCATTGTGAAGCTCAACCCTCTGGTTCAGGTGACAGATTAATTGTCATCCACACCCCTCAAGTTGAAACGAGTGTTGGACAACCAGTTACTAAAGTTCCACAAGCTGTTAATGCCAATCCAGTAGATCAAGTTGTAAATGAAGAACAACCAGAAATAGTTGAGCAACCAATTGAACAATAGGTTGAGCAACAAGTTCTTCGTGAGGATGATGATACAACATTGAGGAGATGTACTAAGGTCAAAAGGTCAGCAATACCTAGTGATTATGTAGTGTATCTATAGGAGTCGGATTACAACATTGGAATCGAAAATGATCCTGAAATGTTTTCATAGGCCATGAGTTTTAAGGAATCGGACTTATGGTACAATGCTATGAAGGATGAGATGGATTCTATGGCATCTAATCAAGTCTGGGATCTTATTAAGTTGCCAAATGGTTTTAAGGCCATTGGATGTAGATGGGTTTTTAAGACAAAGAAAGATTCACGAGGCAACATTAAGAGACATAAACCAAGACTTGTTGCCAAAGGGTTCACTCAAAGGGAAGGAATCGACTACACAGAGAGATTTTTCTCCTGTATCTAAGAAAGATTCTCTTCGTGTGATCATGGCATTAGTAACTCATTTTGATCTTGAGTTAAATCAAATGGATGTGAAATGGTGTTCCTGAATAGTGAACTAGAGGAAGAGGTTTACATGAAACAACTTGAAGGATTCTCCTCTAGTGATAGTGAGCATTTAGTCTACAAGCTTAATAAATCCATATATGGATTAAAACAAGCCTCCTGGCAGTGGTATTTAAAATTCCATGAGGTTATCTCTTCATTTTGATTTGAAGAGAATATATAATGGACCAGTGTTTATACCAGAAGGTCAGTGGGAGTAAGACTTGTTTTCTTGTGTTATACGTGGATGACATCTTACTTGCGACTAACGATAAGGATTTGCTATATAAGGTGAAACAATTTCTCTCAAAGAATTTTGGTATGAAATATATGGGTGAGGCGTCTTATGTCATTGGCATCAAGATTCATAGAGAAAGATCTCGAGGCATTTTAGGTTTGTCTCAAGAGACCTATATCAATAAAGTTTTAGAGAGATTTCGGATGAAACATTTTGCACCAAATGTAGCACCTATAGTGAAGGGTGATAGCTTCAGTTTGAATCAATGCCTGAAGAATGATTTTGAATGGGAACACATGAAGAACATTCCATATGCTTCAGCTGTTGGAAGCCTTATGTATGCTCAGGTCTGTACCATACCTGACATTGCATATGCAGTTGAATGTTAGGAAGCTATCAGAGTAATCCAGGTATTGACCACTGGAAAGCTGCAAAGAAGGTTATGAGATATCTTCAGTGCACAAAGGACTGCATGCTTATGTACAAGCGAACTGAGAACTTGGAAGTAGTTAGATACTCCGATTAAGACTTTGCTGGCTGCGTTGATTCAAGGAAATCAATATCTGGTTATATTTTCATGCTTGCTAGTGGAACTGTATCTTGGAGAAGTGCCAAGCAGGCCTTGATTGCTACTTCCACTATGGAAGCTGAGTTCATATCATATTTTGAGGCCACCTCGCATGGTGTATGGTTGAAGAGTTTCATATCCGGGCTTAGAGTTATTGATTCAATTTCTAAGCCATTAAGGTTGTATTGCGACAACTCCGCCGCGGTATTTATGGCTAAAAATAATAAGAGTGGAAGTTGAAGTAAGCATATCGACATTAAGTACTTAGCCATAAGAGAACGTGTTAAGGAAAGAAAAGTTGTCATAGAGCACATTAGCACTGATTTGATGATTGAGGATCCTTTAACTAAAGGCATGCCACTTAAGCTGTTTAAGGATCACGTAGTGCAAATAGAAGTTGGTTCCATAATGTGATTTTGTTGTACATTTGTTACTTTAATGAAACTCTTATTTAATTTTGACATTTTCTCATATATTTTGTACACACATTTTTTATTTATTTTTGAGAAATGTCATTTAGTTTGTACCTAGAATAAACATATGATTTATTCATTAAGTTGAAGGGCTAGTAATGAGAAATTTTATATATGTAATACATGGAAGATAATACTCACTATAAGAGGACCTATAGCCATGACTCATATATTTGATTTCTTGTTATGTTTGCGGTGGGTTCAATGGACCAAGTGAGAGAATGTAAGATTTTTGACTTACCCAATCTACCTACTATTCCGTGTGGTCCATTTACTACAAACCCATTCATCCAAACATACGTTATTGCCCATGCTGTATTTGTTGCCTCCTCTGTGATGGGCACAGGTATAAAGGATGGCTTATAAACGTGCTTCGGGTCCCTATCTTCACCAAGCACCAAGGATACACCATCGTCGTGCTTAAGGAAGAGGATAGAAGACTCAGAAGTAAGAGACAAGAGGATCATCACACGGTGAAGAGCAATGGCCGGAGGTAACACCATTTAGGTTATGCTTCCGCTGCTATACGTTGATATATATGCATGTGTTTTACGTGAATATTATCATGTATGAAATGCATGCTTGAGTTGCTGGTTCATTAAGCTTTGATTATTAGATTCTCCAAATCGTGTCTCCTTTGAGTCACATTGTTTTTCTCCCTGGAAATATCTGAAAGGAACAAAGATCAACAAAGTTGGCATATGACGTTTTATGTATTATCAGCGCAATAATACAGCGCTAGCAGATTGGAATTCCTTGATTGCTAGCTGTGTAATAGTTATATAAACTACCCTGTATTCATTATTCAGATAGAGAAAATAAGAAGAGAATAATATCTCTATTTTTTCATGGCTTCATTTCTTTGCACTTAATATGACATATAATGCTATATATGTTTAAGCAAAGCCCTTTTTAGGAATTAGATTTTGGAAGGGACCGACAATTGTAAAATATGCGTTCGAAGATTCCAAGCGGTGTTCCACTCGAGAAAGCCTGGGGATTTTGAGCCAATTTTCCCAAAGCAGTGTCATTTTCACGATCCCTTCCATAAGCTAAATCTGTATAGGTCTTCACCGCAATAATAGCCAAGTCTCTAGGAAGCTGATGCACAGCCTCCTTCACTTCACTTGGGAAGATGATGACAAGCCTACTGTTAGGAGCTAGCAACTGTCAAGCTCAGTGACAAGCTCTTCAGCACTAGTCAAAAATTTTGTGACCAGCTTGTTTCTGTTTTCGAATGAGCAGAATAGTTGTGTAATGCTACCTCTCAAATGTAAACAAGAATGTAAAATAGGATAGGGGTTTGATTTATGATTGTGAGCTTTGAATGTAAGTTGGTTGCTATTCACTGAAATTCCAGAACCAATGTCTGGATATTGTGTTTTTGCAATTAGCTTAACACTCAAGACTTTTCTGAATTCAAATAACAGAGAGTTTTTTTGGAAGAGAATGCTACTGTTTCATTGCATTACTGAAGAAGATGATTGGTTTTTTTTTTAGCTTTATATTCAGCTCTTACATGTCTTAATACATCTGGAAAAACAAGGAAAAAAAGTGACAAACATGCTTCTGAACCAAAACAGGAGCCTCACACTTCTCCTTGTCCTTGATCTGCAAGAAAACAAAACATGCTAAAGACAATAACTAAAGAACTACTGACATTCATTAAAAGCCTACTAATTTAAAAACATAATCTGATATGCTAGACCACTTTCATACACTTTTAGTATGAAATGGACAACCTTTAGCTCCCATCCTCCACATCAACTTGAACTTGCACTTTGACAGATTTACTCCATGCTGGAGTCCAATTCTGCTTCAGAAAAAAAACTTCTTCAGGTTTTTGAACTTCAACAGGTTGGATCAAATTTTCTGCAGACATCTTCGGCTTCTTCACTAAACTTCCTTCTTTGATCTTCAATTTTTAGAATTTCACCTTTTGGATGCAAAAACTTCTGAATTGTTCCCAGAATCAAAATTTCGAGCTTCCTGAGTTGTTTGGAGGTTTCCACTTGGTCTTCACCTTTCTTCTCTTCTTCATCTTGATTGCCAATGCAAGATCCTCTACAAGCTTCAACATTTCTGGTTTCACAAAACAACTAACTCCAACAAAGTCTGCTCATGGAAACAACGAGAATTAAAGAACAAAAAATAACAAACTTCGATTTCTTATAGGAAGAATTAAGATTTTAATTCGTAATCCTCTAAAAAATATATATCTAAAATAGAATCTGCAACACTGCTATACCAATACATTAGCAGATAATATATACTGGAACTAATTTTCAAGAAAAGGGTCTGAATGAAAGAAAAAAGAAGGAGAATTGATAAAGAATAGATAACAATTGTACAAACCGTAGTAGTCAGCAAGAATTAGAGAGTTCAAAAGCTCGGCTCCTACTTCCCCCTCGAACGGATATGGACCAGGAGTTGTGTTGTCAGGTTGTGTAGGCCTGAGCTTTGCGACCTTCGCTATCTCCATAGTCTTGATTAGAAGATAACGTGTTGTCTCTTCATGGACGAATTTTGCAGCCAAGTAGAGTGGTGTCGCATTTTCTTCATCCAGGCTCTGTGTCAAGTTTGGATTTTTGTTTACCAATATCTTTGCAGCTTCTGTGTTTCCCACCGTAGCAGCGTAGTGAAGCGCTGTTCTTCTCTCAAAGTCAACCTTTTCAAACTGGTATTCATTAGCTAGTAAGTTCACAAGGTACTGAACAAACTCTTTACCCGCATCCGCCTTAACGGCTATGTGAAGAGCAGTTGCTTGGAAGGCTGTGATGGAGCAAGTTTTGGCTTTAGGCTTTTTATCAAGAAAGATATTTGTATTCTGCCGATCACCGTTTATTATATGCTTGTAAAGTGGTTAGTAGTCCAAAAATTTCTTGTTGTTGTCTCCCATCCCTGGGGAACAAATATTTTTAGAAAATAATAATCACAAAATTAACATACTATAATTTTACGAATACAATTTACAAATATTTTTATGTTTATACGTTGAGATTGATTGCGTTGAAGACATTCTTCGATTTGACATTATTTTGTCCCAAGGTGGAGATGTCATATTATTTTTGGTGACTGCTCCATTCAAGAGGAGATTTCAAGGTATATACATGATCATTCGTCTTGCTTTTTGACATCTTTTTATACCAAGGGGAGAAATTTAAATGATTGGATAATTGTTCATTCAGGATTATTGTCTCTTTGGATGTTTCTTGAACTTGACAAACTTGATGTTACGTGAACTTGAATGTTACTTGGAAGTTGTTCGAAACTCAATGTTCGATTAAGGGCAAGCTCCTATATGTTATATGGACTTGATGTTGTGTGTCCAATTATCTTCTTCAAGGAGAGTTTCAAATATTTGACAGAAAATGCCAAAAAGGGAGATATTGTTAAGATATATGTTATGATATCTTATTATTTAACTTTGGAGATTATTTGATAATTGGACTTAGTTGGATTTATGTGGGACTCTTTCAAGATAAGTTTGATAAGGTTTAAAATCCTAATTAAGATGAGATTTAATGATTAACTTATTTTGGAGATAATGGCTATCTAAGGTAGCATATTCTTTGGAGATTTGGGCGGTTTATTGCAACTAGACTGTGACTATAATTTACGTGAGATTGGGGCTGAAGTATTGTCGTTTTTGGTGTGAATCAATGACAATTTTTGTCTCAACTAAAGGCTGGGATTTTAAGGCTATCTTGGATAATATTTTGCAGCTGATTTTATAGGATATGTGATAAGTCAAATTATTTATATATGATTTTGGAATGATTTGGAACTAATTTGACTTATCTCTATGCGAATTTTGAGCTTTACTTGATTAATTCTCACACAATTCAACTTTATTGCTAAATAGGTATAATTGGATAGATTTTAGGGCACAAGGCATAACTTCCGCTGTAGATATCAGATTAAGGCCATTCAAGTACTTTTTTTAAGAGGACTCCAAGTTCTAAAACTTTAGTGAAGACTTGAGGAGAGATTTTTCCTTCTAAAGGGTCAAAAGTGCACATTTTTTAAGATGCAGAATGTATGTCCGCCCAACGGACATCATGTCCCTTCAAACAGACTTGAGAGGAGAAGAGAGGCTGAAAGACCTGTGAATGTCCGCTTAATAGACATTCACTATCCAAAACTACTCTAAAGACCTAAGAAGGTCTACCCAGTGGATATTAAGTCCATCTAACGGACTTTGACGGCACTGTTACGATCTTTATTCCCCTGTTTAGTAAAAACTAGGTTTCTTTGACTCCAAGACACTATAAATACTCATTTTGAAGACCTAAATGGTTTTGGCACTGAAAACGAGGCAGCAAGATTGGAGGCACCCAAAAGAGGCAAAGAAGAGGAAGAAGGAGGATTGAATCAAGAGTAGAAGCAAGCTTGTTTTGTCTTCTCTCTCTGCCCTATTTTGAATGTTGATTTTCTTTATGTATTTGGATTCTTTTATCATGTGTTGGAACTAAACCCTATTTAGGGTTAAGGATGTAGCCTATTTTGGAGATTGATTGATGTTTTATGGATTGATTGGTATTGAATGAAAGTTCTTAGGTTATATTTATCTTTCTTGAGCTTCATTGTTGTTTTTATACTTGATCACCATAGATGCAATCTTAGGAATCATATGATGGACTAAGAGGTGAAGTATGATTTGTGCATTAGGAAGATAAACACATTAGATTTAGAAATAGAGATATCCTAAACTAGTGTGATAACTTAGGGTTGCTTGTGCTTAATGAATTTGACTGTTTAGGTTTCACATTGAGATATGGTAATCAACTAGTTGGTATTCTTGTACGTCTTGAGAGAGAATATAAGTGAATTTGTGCTATTGTTATTATAACTTGTCCTTCAATCAATTGCATAATTTATTGATTAATCTCTTAAATTGGTGAATCACGAAGCCTTAAGTCTCAATCATCAGATTTATCCTGTTTGTTTAATTACAATGTTTACAATTTATTGTTTGCTCAAATCAAATCAACTATTAAGTTTCTTGCCAATTTGATTCAAGTAATTAGGATTAATTCAGTAGCATGTATTTTAGTCCTTGTGGGATACGGCCTTGGAATGCTTGATGTGTAAGTACTAGAAACGATTCTGTGTGCTTACAGATTTTGTCGACCAATATGATTCTCAAGTATTTTTCTTTGTTTATATCTTTATTGATTTAATCACTTCAGTTGTTCAATTATTATTTTTATTATTAAAAAATAAAAAAGACGAGGGCAAAGAAGTTACCGTCCAACAATAACACCACCTTCCATAAAGAAGAGGAGAATGAAAATGAAAGCAAAAGAAAAAAAATCTTTAAAAGATGATGGAACTATGGAAGAAAGATGACGAAAGATAAGAACCGAAGAACTGAAGATTATGGTTTGTTTTGTGTATATCTAATCAAATTTTAAATCAAAATCTAAACTTGACTTGAAATTAAAAAATTAATAAAGGTTTGAAGTCTTATTAAGTCAAATTGAATTTATTAATTTTAAATCAGCCTTAGAAACTTTTCTGTTATCCCTAATTAATAATTTGTCCAAAACACAATTCATGAGCTAATTAGAGAGCTTATTCAATAAATACTAAAAAAAGTACAGCGATCACAAGTTTTACTATATATATATATATATATACATGTCACATATTAAATCATATTATATAAATCGCTGCCGTTTTATTTTGAGCAGAGCTTCATGGCCCGGGAGTCATACTTAGCAAAGGAGGGAATCAGGAAAGCGTAGCGTCCATGACAAAAAACAAACTACCAAATTTTTTCTTTCCTGTCTCGCTTAAAAATGCTAGGCCCAAAAGTGGAACACAACATTTCAAAGAGCAGAGGACCCTGTGAGAAGGCATAACAGCCAACTGGGACCAAGGACAGCATGATCAATGGGAATACAATCCACTCCAGTCGATGGACAAGAGCTATGTGAAGAGCCGAGCAGAATGCCGCCAACATGAACGCAATGGAAAGAAACAGACTGCTTAGGCCGATAATCATCCTTGTTGGCAATGTTTTCAAGAAATCTTCTTCCAAATACCGAGACGTGAGTATGGACAAGAACATCAGAACTGCAGTAGCAGACGCGAAGAGAGCCAAAGCATTTGATATTGAAAATATTAGAAAGGACAGGTCATGCAAGTAGACTGGAGTTCCGTCATCCCTGTTTCCTCCTGGTAAAGTGAAAGCACCTGCAAAAGCAACTGTGGTGATGAGTGAGGACACAGTTGAGCACGCTTCAGCTGTTTTCTTCATCCAATCCTCGCCTTTTCCAACTAATATCTCGTGCTCTCGAGTGAACAACTGTTTTGGAGTTTGATTGTTCGAGTTTGGCCTTGTTTTATATGATGGTGGAACAACTTGTTCCACTTCCTGCACCAGAAACAATAAATCATTTGGAGAAAGAATAGAATAGAAATATGATGTCGAGCTTGTAATTTAACCTGGTACCATTGGAGTTCCCTTTGCAATTGAAGAACTGGTCCACGACCTGAAGTTGGTGGCCCCAACTTGGAAGCTAGATGCAGAATGCTGTTTTTATCGATGTCAGTAGCCGACAAGAGCATATTCCTTCGCAGCCGCACTTTATGTATCAAGTTGTATACTTTTTCTTTCCGGTTTTCAACTGCTATATGAGAAATGGAGCGAAGGTTGTTGTACGAGAAGGCAAGAACATCAGGAAATGCCTTGATGATCTCAGAAACGATCTCAGATATACCCGCCCCGACAGCAATTGAAAACGCACCTATCATAATCTCTATTCCATCCTTTGATTTCGCAGCTGCTACACACAACATGCGGGCAAGTTCTTCAGCTTGCTTGTTCATCAACTTCGTCTTGTATATTCGTTTCAGATATTCAATATGTGTGGCGGGTTCACTGATGTATTCTGGACTACTTGCATCAGGATTCTCCACATCGCGTCTTCTTTGAGTCACATTGTTTTTCTCCACGGAAATATCTGAGAGGAACAAAGATCATCAAGGTTGGCATATGACGTGTTATGTATTATCAACGCAACAATACAGCGCTAGCAGATTGGAACGTCAGATTGTATTTATTCTTTGACTTAACTGATAGCTGTGTAATAGTTATATAAACTACCCATGTATTCATTATTCAGATAGAGAAAATAAGAAGAGAATAATCTCTGTATTTTTTCATAGCTCCATTTCTTTGCACGTAATATGACGTATAATATTGCTATGTTCAAACAAAGCTCTTTGTAGGAATTAGATTTTGGGAGGGACCGACAATTGTACAATTTGCGTTTGAAGAATCCAAGGTCTGCTCCACTCGAGAAAGCCTGGGGATTTTGAGCCAATTTTTCCAAAGCACTGTAACCTTCACAATCCCTTTTATAAGCTAAATCTTTATATGTCTTCACCGCAATAATAGCCAAGTCTGCGCATGGAAACAATGAGAATTAAAGAACAAAAAACAACAAACTTCGATTTCTTGCAGAGGTGTGCTAGCTGTAAGAAATATATCTAAAATAGAAACTGCAATACTATACCAATATACCAGCAGATAATATATAGAGGAACTAACCCTTTTCCTGAAACGGGTCTGAATGAAAGAAGAAAGAAAGAGAATAGATAAAGAATAGATAACAATTGCACAAACCGTAGTAGTCAGCAAGAATTAGAGAGTTCAGAAGTTCGACTCCTACTTCCCCCTCGAACGGACCTGGAGGTCTGCTGTCAGGTTTTATAGGGCTTACCGAAAGCCTGAGCTTCGCTATCTCCATAGTCTTGAATAGAAGATAACGTGTTGCCTCTTGTTGGGCCAATTTTGCAGCCAAGTGGAGTGGTGTCGCATTTTCGTCGTCCAGGCTCTGTGTCAAGTTTGGATTTTTGTTTACCAATATCTTTGCAGCTGCTGTGTTTCCCACCATAGCAGCGTGGTGAAGCGCTGTTCTTCCCTCTAAGTCAACCATTTCAAACTGGTAGTTATCAGGCATTAAGTTCACAAGGTAATGAACGAACTCTTCACCCACGCCTGCCTTAACGGCTACGTGAAGAGCAGTTTCTTGGAAACCTGTGATGAAGCAAGTTTTGGCTTTAGGATGGTTATCAAGAAAGATCTTTGTATTCTGCCGATCACCGTCTATTATATGCTTGTAAAGTGGCATGCAGGAAAAAATATCCGAGCCGCCGTCGTTGTCTCCCATCCCTGGGGAACAAATATTTTTAGAAAATAATAATCACAAAATTAACATATATAGATATAGATGTTACATATTATAATTTGACGAATATAATTACACTCTCTTGCACCACAACTTGCTAAGAAACTTTTGTGACACTAGTGAATATTAATAGTCAATAATATCATAAATAATTAAAAATATAAAATACTACAATAAAATAATTTTTTAATAAAATATTTTATTAAATAGTAAAGACAATTACTGATGATCTTATCAAGCCCATAATATAAATACGACTCAATTTCTTACTGGCCACGGGGAGAATTTTTCAACAAATCGTAAGATGAATCCTCTATTTCTGCCTAACCAGGGCCACCTTCCCTTCTGATGCCACACTACAATGGATGATTAGAGACACGGGCAGAGATTGCATGACATTCTTCTATATATAGGAGGGTATCCTTCTCTTCTATACAACTATCGTAACTATGTTAAGAGTGGTCGAAGGTCCACATGCGAGTATATTTAACCATAATGCTGAAAACCCTTGTCCTTCGATTCGATTAAGATGTTCCGCTGGCATGCTTCCAGCTTGAATAAAGCTAATCATTTTCAAGATTCTTTAATTTATCTTTAGATTTTAGATTTCTAAAAACAGTTTCGAAAAAAAATTCATAGAGAGATTATTTTCCTCACCATCCGCCTCCTTCTCCGTTGTTTCCTCCGCCGGCATTTCCTCCCCCGGCGTTTCCCCCTCCTTCCCTGTGACGTAGTTATGAACTTCTTAGTGAGCTATTCCATAATCGAAAAATTCAACAATAAGTTGCCAAAAAACCAGTAAATGGTAAAACATCACTTTAGCTTACTGGTCTCATCTTTTTGGTCACTAGATTTTGAAGCAGAACGCTCCATGGCTTGCTCAGACCCAGCATTTGGTGGTTGGTCTTCTTCCTGGTGATGAGCAGAACCAGAACCACAAATGTCTTCAAGCCTTTGAATGATTAAAAGTAGGACAGGATCAGGATCCATTGTTATGTTTATCAGAAAATTAGCAGAATAAGCTGAGAGGGACTAGCCTATACAAAAGGACAAGGATCTATATATATGCAATGATATAGGAACATTGTGAACTTAGGCTAATTTCCATTTTAAAAATGTTTTAAAATCAATTAAGTTACCAAAGGGTATATTATAATAACTAAAAGAGACAGAAAAAAGTAATTTGTTACGAAATAACATGATATATTGAAGACATGATAAAAAATGACATTTAAAATAGAAAAATCATGGTTTTGAAAATATTAATTTACCTTTAGATTTTAGATTTCTAAAAATAGTTATGAAAAAAAAATTCATAGAGAGACTATTTATTTTATAACTCAACTATTAAAAATGACACTTGAAATAGAAGATTTCTAAAACAAAACAAAATATTTATATAATATTTAGTCGGAAAAGAAAGAAAATGTTGGAAAATTTGGAGAACATGCTGCCTCTTTAATAGTACGATTATGTTCTTGGCGTCCAAAACAAGAAAATGAAGCATATGCATAACTTCAACAATGCATGCATGCATATCACGAGTTAAGAGAGTTACTTCTTATTCTAAAGCCAAAAACTTCCTAGTTAAGAAGAGAACATTGGAATTGCTTTCCCAAAGGACCGCATTTCTTTCTCCATTAAGCATTCATCTTTACCTATTAATATTGTCGCCGAATGCACAAAACAAGTCTACTCCAGAAGAAAGTTATTGACATTGGTGGAACATGAAAAAGTATTTGGAAGAACCTATGATTCTATAAATTTTGCACTAATCGCTAAAGAAAAGTGGTTCACTCGTACTATGTATGATTACATAATATTCTCCTAAATTATTGAAATTGTATCTTCGTATAAGTATCCTAAATATTCTCCTAACTGAACGATCCTGATGACATCATTACGTATAAATCTTCTAATGAAAAATTAAGAATACACATTTTTCTGAATGGTATCGATGCTAGATTTGAACAAATATGAGGATAAATTCATCGCATGGATACAAAGTTTGGTTTTTGAATGTAGTTAAGATATTTATTATATATCTTATTGTTTAATTTTGACTTTTTTATTATTAAGTTTTCAAGATAATGTTTAAAAATCCAAATCAAGATATGATGTAAATAAGTAATATTCCTTATTTGAGTTAGACTTTGGTAGATATTAGGATAATAAATCCTATATCGGAAAGAAATAACATCTAACAACAGCAGATAAGATGGAGAATAAATAATCCTCCTTAAGGCTTAAAAGTCTGTTGTTAGATGTTAATTAATAGAATGAAATGAAATGTAACGGAATGGAATGAAATGGTTTATAATGGAATGAAATGTAATACAGTGAAACGTTATTTGAGAGGGATGGAAGGATTCATAATGTAATGTAGTGAAATGTTGTTTAGAAGATAAATATAATGAAATGTAATGTATAATAAATGACTATTATACCCCTTATATTAAAATAATTATTGCAGAAGGTTTATTATTTTATTATTAATTATATACAATTTATTATTAATTATATAAAATATCATTGTTAATTATTTAATTTAATTTATTTTATTTTATTCTATTCTATTCTATGTGATTTATATTTAAAAATAATTTATTTATATTTTTATTTATATAGAAATGTATACAAATAATTAAAGAATAATTGTTTATATATTTTCTATTTTTCATTAATAAAAGTTTTATTAATTTTATTTTTTTATTAATTATATACAATCTATTATTAATTATATAAAAATATTATTATTAATTATTTATTTTATTTTATTTTATTCTATTCTATTCTATATGATTTATATATAAAAACAATTTAGTTATATTTTTATTTATATAGAAATATATATATAGTATAGACTGTATAGTTATTCCCAGTTTCCAAAGAAAAACAATTTCAACAGGGTTAAAAATAGAGATAAAAAACCAAAATCTCTATGGAAGAATAGCAGGAAAATCTTCAATCTCAAAGAAGGGCATAGATGTTGCTGCAGGAGTCATAGACAATGACTATCGAGGTATCATT
>JAOQMS010000005.1:4210628-4221947 GCA_027563885.1 Erythroxylum longipes
TTACATGCCAAAAATGCCCTCAATTCATTCTTATGCATTTATTCTATAAACTATTATGCTTAATTTAACGAAAAAAAAATTCGGGGGCCAATAGAAGCTCAGTGGCTAATACCATTATAGCCATTAGCGACGAGCCACACACACAACCAAACATATACATAAATTTATATCGCATACAAATATAACAATCAGATTATTCACAGTATGAGCTCACAGATAACATATTATTACTTAAATCAAATCATGTATTTTTCAATCATCAAAACATAACATTCAGTCATATAACGTGTATAACAAATTAAAGCAAAATGCACACATAATATGGCTTAAGAGAATCCCATAGAACGAGGAGAAATCGAAGTTTACACCATGAACGAAATGAGTCCATTTTTCGGAGCTCATATGCCACAAGCGGGCAGCCGGGAGAAGGCTATAGGTCAACGTGCACGTGATGAACGAAATGGTATCTCTCTTGCCCACATAAACAATATTCATATTTTCATGCAATTTGTGTTTTTCTTCTTCTTATTAATTCCAAAAACAGTAAAGTTTTTCAAAGCAAACATGATATCAATCACATATTATTTTTCCCACAGTCACAATGATAAAAAGGCAAGCATTTAATTACACATACAAGTAAATAATTCAACTCATCAACATAACGACTATAAACGTATTACCTACCTATTTACTTGTAACTTCAAACTCAAGCTTGTTCTTCCTCTTATTCATGCCCTCGACTTTCTTGGTTCCCTTCAAATAAACATATTTTCATTCAAACATCATATACGAATAGAACTTCCATAAAGCTCTATTATCCAAAAATGAGCTTAGACTTAATCTACTCTTAGTTTATCTAACTAGAAGAACTAAGATTTAGTTAAAAGTTCATGAAAATCTAAGAACATAAATCTCTTGTTCCTCTTCTTTCTCTCTTGATTTTCAGTACATAAAAACCTAGTTTCTCTGCTTTCTTCTTCTATCAAAACAAGAAAATAGATAAAGGGTTACCTAAAACTCGGTTGAAACTTCTTCTTCCACTTCTTATCTCCTTTATCTTTCTTTCCTTCTTCTTCTTCTCTAGTTCGGTTTCTACTTCTCTTGTTCTACTTCTTTCTACATCTTAGAATAAATAAGCAAGAACATAATCACATAGATCATGTTAAAAAATAGGATCTTTGCATATGCATACAAAACAAAATCACGTACTTAGATTATGTTGAATTTCCACCAGTTAAAGAACACTGTAGATCTTTACTTTCCTCTTGTTCTTCGTATAAAACAAGAAACAATAATAAAGAAGCAGAAAACACAAGCAGATAATCTATTATGCTTTTCGTTTTTGGTGTTTTACATTCAAAACACATAACTACCTTTGGTAGTTATTGAAAGCATAATTACAACACTACCCCTCATGGGTGTAAAATGATGTAATATCTCCTACTCATACATGATGGGTTTTAATCTAATTAAAAAAAACTCTGCAGTGCTCATACTTGTTCAATAACCGATGTGACCAACATACGACAAGAGCACATTGCCATATATCTGTTAGGAGTATATGACATCTTGAGTAACAAATTGATCCTAGGACTTATGTGTCCTTGAGTAGACATTGTATGCTATACCCTAGGTCATATCTCACATTTACACTTTTCTTTGATCTCATTTAGTTTCTTATGTCATGATTGTATTCAAGTTCTCTCCTAAAGATACAATGGCCATTTATGAATACTTTTCATGCGAGTTAATGATCTAAATAAATGACCTTCCTCTATTCTCAATTCTCTTTTGAATTAAATTTAATTTGCTTTCTTAGAATTATTCCATAGGATCGCATCTTGCATGATCTTTTAGCAATAACCTAAAGTAGCAAACCTTAAATTCAATTCTCAAGAATGAGACAAGAGTTATAAGAGTATATGATGAGGTTCTTCTTAACCTCAAGGGGTCTCACGCAATGTAAGATGAGATCTGGAGACTTACATTAATCCCTTTTGTGGCTAGTTTGGTATACATGGTACGAGTCATGTGCTACGGTATTTACCCACTTCGTTTAACTTGAACATCTTTCATTCAAGAAAAACCATACGGATGATAGTTCAAACATACTTAATGTTTAACTTGAGTTCACTTATCTACTCAAAAACCTATTCAGAACTCACATCTAGCAACGTAAGACAGATATAGTGATCATTAAATCACTTTGAACCAATTTCCTTGTGACATTTATGGTTTAAGTTTCTCGCTCTCAATTATCACCTAGATAACAAACTTCAAACATGTTTCATCTCTAGCGAGCAAAAAACACTAGAGATGATTTCCCGTGTGAGAAGGCCAATCTCTAATCTGTCTCATATACTTATGATTCATCTTAAAATATATTTGTGCAAAACATATATATTCATGAATCAAATAATACACAATGTATAATCTTCATCATTCATTATATCCAAAATATGACATTATAATGAGTGAATATACACAGAGAAATTTTATCAGTACATGTCAACATCTACGTAGTCCTAGTGACTTTACATGCCCAATGAATACATCTCTGGAAATTGGCTTTGTCATTGGGTCTGCGATCATATCTCATGTAGATATACATTTAATGTTCACTTCTCTTTGTGCAACTATATCTTTCACATAATTATACTTGGTATCTATGTGCTTTGTCTTACAATGAAATTTGGGGTCTTTAGGATAAGCGATTGCAGCTTGACTATCACAATTAATGGTCACTGGATCAATTTTGCTTTTAATGACTCCCAAATGCACTAAGAATTGATGAAGCCACATAGCCTCTTGTACTGTAGTTGAGAATGCTATAAATTCAGTTTCCATTGTGGATAATGCTATGCAAGATTTTTTCTTACTTTTCCATGATATTGCTCCATGGTTTAGTAAGAATACATATCCTGAGGTAGATTTTCTTTCATCTAAATCTCCTCGCCAGTCTGCATCTGTATACCCTTATATACGTAGATCATTGCCTTGATAACGTAATGCATAGTCCACAGTTCCCTTTAGATGCCTCAATATTTTCTTCACTGCTTTTAGATATGCTTGGCCTGGATTTGATTGATATCTACTCACCATTCCAACAGCGTAACAAATATCTAGTCTTGTACACATCATTGCATACATAAGACTTCCAACTACACTAGTATAGGGAACATTCTTCATTTGTTCCCGTTCTTGTGGCATTGATGGGAAATTTCTCTTACTAAGGCCTTCACCTTTAGCAATAGGATTATCAATTGGTTTGGAATCTTGCATACAGAATCGTTTAAGAATTCTTTGAATGAACATCGCTTATGAAAGTGATAACAATCTCTTCGAATGATCTCTTGAAATCTTGACTTCAAGAATGTATGCCGCTTCACCCATGTCTTTCATTTCAAATTTAAATGATAATCAATCTTTGATTTGTTTAAGCAACACATAGTCATTACAAACAATCAATATATCATCCACATATAAAGATAAAATTGTGAATTTATCTTTGGATCTCTTAACATACACAAAATGGTCTTCATCGATCATTTGACAATCATATGAAATGATTACGTTATGAAAACGAATGTACCATTATCTTAAAGACTGCTTCAGGCCATAAATCGATTTTAATAACCGACATACCTTATTTTCTTGACCTGCCTTGATAAAACCTTCAGATTGTTCCATATGGAGTTCTTCTTCTAATTCTCCATTAAGAAAAGCAGTTTTTTCATCCATTTGATATAATTCAAGATCCATACTGGCTACTATAGCCAGAACAAGACGAATTAAAGCAAACTTCACAACAGGTGAAAAAGTATCTCCATAATCAATTCCCTCATGTTGTGTATATCCTTTTGCTACAAGGTGTGCCTTGCATCTTTCAATACTGCCATCAGCTTTTCGCTTTATTTTGAGAACCCACTTGTTCCTAATTGCTTTGCGCCCTTCTAGGAGGTCAACCAAGTCCCATACTTGATTGAAGCTTAAAGAAGTCATTTCCTCTTTCATTGTTTTCATCCATTCTTCTTTAGCAAGGCCAGTAAGAGCCTCATTTATATTCCTTAGCTCTTCTTCCTCTTATAGAACAATCATATTAATTTCTCCTTCAATCTCAAAACGATGTCAGAAAATTTTCCTTGATTACTTCATCTTAAATGAGGTTCATTATATACTAATTCATAATGGATTTGATTGCTACAACTCGGATCAGTCATCATAGAGAACCTTTTTGTGGAATCGCTCCTACTTGGTTGAAGTTCCTCATCTTGATTCTTCATAAAAGAATCATTCTGATCAAGTGTCTCATATAAAAATAGGTCTTTACCTTTTTTGCCTTGCTTGGGAAAATCATTCTCCAAGAATGTTACATCTCGTGATTCAAATTCAGTTACACCCTCATTACCTTGTTCACCAATGAACACGTATCCTTTTGAGTGTTTTGAGTATCTAATAAAAATACTTTTTCTCCCTCTTGGTCTTAATTTCCATGTTTGTGAGAGAGATCATGAACATAGGCTGCACATCCCCAAGATCTGAAACTTGACATGTTAGGTCTCCTACCGGTCCACAACTCATATGGTGTGCTAATAACTAATTTCGTGGGCACACGATTGAGTACATAGGTCCTTGTTAGCAACGCATCAGCCCAAAAAGTGATTAGTAAATTTGCTTAGGTCATCATGGACCTAATCATTTCTAATAGCGTCCTATTTTGTCTTTCAGTGACGTTATTTTATTGTGGGGTTCTAGGAATTGTTAGTTACCTGTCTATTCCTTTCTCATCATATAAAGGCTTGAACTTGTCAGATAAGTATTCTTGTCTATGATCAGTTCGTATGCTTTTATTTTCTTATCTAATTGATTCTTAACCAAGTTCATATATTTTATGAAACAATCAAATGCTTCCGATTTATAAGAAATCAAATAGACATGACCATACCGAGTATAGTCATCTATGAAGGTGATGAAATAAACAGCCCCACATCTAGCCCTTACGTTCATTGGACCACAGATGTCAGAATGAATTAATTACAATGGATATAAAGCTCTTGTTCGCTTTCCAAATGGCTTTCTTGCCATTTTACCAGTTAAACAATGCTCACATGTAGGTAGATCTACTTGAATTAGATTACCTAAAAGTCCTTCTTTAGCTAATCGACTTATTCAATTTTAATCAATATGACATAGTCTAGCATGCCACAAAGTTGCATCATTTTTGGAATTACTAGATGTAAATAATGAATGATTAATATTATTATTTTCCTTAAACACATTCAGTACTATAAAACCATCACATAAAAAACCATGACCATAACAAATAGATCCGAGATACAAATCCATTCCACCGCCGTGGAAATTTATATTAAAACCAAGTTTAACTAATATCAACACAGATAAAAGATTCCTACGAATCTGTGGAGCATATAATACTTCATCTAGGATAAGGGGTCGCCCTCCACGCATATCCAACTTACACGTACCAATTCCTTGTACAACAACTCTGGAATTTTCACCTACATAAAACCATCGACTACCATGTGGGAGTTTACGAAACTAAACGAAGGCATCTCGATCCTTCGCTATATGGTTGGTTGCTCCTGAGTCTGCAATCCACAAAGGATATGATTCAGTTAGAAAAACAGAACAAGAAACATTCACAGAATAAATGTTTATACTATAAAGCTATACCTTCTTGGGCTCGGTACAATCTCAAGCAAAGTGGCCCTTATTACAATTATAGCACTTCACATGTTTCATATTCTTCTTGTTGAAGGGACGCTTTCCCTTTCCACGTTGGTTCCATTTTTTCTTCTTGGATTCCTAAGGAAGTGGTTGAATTTCTTATTCTTCTTCCATTTGTCTCGACCATGATGCTTGCGTTTCTTGTTCATAGCTCCATGGGAGCTAAAACTAACTGCATATGCCTCAAAAGACATCTTTGAGGCTTCAAGACGCTCTTCCTCTAAGATGAGATGCCTCGTAGCATCTTCCATTGTCTTGATGTTCTCATTATGAGTTAGGTGCATCTTCATATGCTCCCAACTCTGAGGCAGTGAACGAATCACAGCTTGTACTTGTTGCTTATCAGAAAGATCATGACCAACATCACGTAACTCACTTACCATGTTGGACATTTGCCTCAGATGCTTTTGCATTGTATCATCTGGGTGCTTCTTATAAGTATCAAACTTAATTGTAAGTGACCTCACTTTGGTCACTGAAGCACCTTTAAAATGAGCAGCCAATGCAGACCACATGTCCTTTGTAGTTTCGAATTTACAAAACTCTCGTATGATATCATTATCTATGCTACTCAGCAACGTGATACAAGCTAAAGAGTTCTTCTTTTTCCACAGTTCATATGCATCACGGTCCCTCCTATGCTAGGCCATAGTGCCCTCCTCAGAAACTTACATGGTTAGGTTTAATGGCTCAAGAGCCTCTTGCTCCTCCAGTACATATTGGATTTTCATACTCCAGATTTCATTATTGTCACCATTGAGTTTCTCACCCCTATTTAGTTTAGCAACAATATTCTTTGAAGCAATATCCATTTTGAAACACTAAGTTTCTATAATAAGAAAGGAATATATATACACGTTAATGTCATATTAATCGTTCATAGAGTAAATAATTTGATCACAATTGCTTATGAAATCAAAAGTCCACTAATGTGTTCAATCATCATTCATAAAACAATCGAATCCGAATTACCTTACTCTGGATGAATTCCTATATAAAATATAAGTAAACATATTACATAAATATCAAGACTTTGTTCTTATAAAACTACATATTGTATGTAAATGTACTATAACCTACGAGCAGTCCATAGGCAACGAACCTTACGCAGAAATGAGTTCACGAGTTCGCGTGACACAGTTCACGAAGCTCGATGTACAATAACTCTTACTATTTCCATTAAAAGACCTATAAGATACAAAGTCCTAATCAACTTCCTTCTACTCATCTCTTTAATAAATTTCATCACTAACAAATTATAAGTCTTCTTGTAAGGCATATTATTCCAGAGCATTTGTAACAATTCGCCTTGAGGTTGAGGTAATGTCGCAAGTAAAGTCATATACTTTACTTCAACATCTGCATAATGTAGACAACCTCTAAAGTATAACTCTAGCATCATATTATTAACTGAAATAACATATTGTGTTAGATCATCTCCAGGCATTAAACGCATGTTAATTAATTGTACATACATGCTGCCAATGCATCTCTTCTGTGCCTCACATCAAATAAGCTTAGGCGTCTGCTTAATAATAGGCATCTTCCTGAAAAACAAATTTTTCAGGAATCAGAAGAGTGAACAAAATAAACAAATTATTTTTTCTAACACATAGCGAACTCATGCTCATAGAATTGAAACAATTTTAATTCTATTAGCAATTTATTGAACTAATCAAATTATGCTATTAATATCTAATTAATTATAAACTTATTTCTAATCTAATCATATTCAAATATGAATAAGTCAAAATGAATTAGAAACTTATTTCTAACTTTAAATTATAATTGAACTAATCAATTTATCTTGGTTTGATTAGAAACCAATTTATAATGAAACTCCTATATAATATCAACTAAACAAATTAGTATTGATTTAATTAGAAAATATATTTCTAATTTTAATTCAACGAACATAAACTTATTTCTAAGTTTATTTTAACTAAACAAATTAGTTTAAATTAAATTAAGTTTTTTATTATAAAAATTAATTTATTTTAATTAGAAACTAATTTAAATAAATTAATTAGTTTGTGTAAGCCAAAACTGTCACAAGATTATTATCATATTGGATTTCAGAGCTCAAAGCCTTAACCCATTCTTGATTATTATTATACATATATCCCAAAACTATAAAAATGTCAAATGTGAGTGCTTTTTCACTGTTGACATTTTAGGCTTACACAACATGACAAAACATAAAAGACATTAGTTAAACAAATAACTTTTGAAACATGAAAGGCCACTTGCCTTTGTTGTTTGTTTCAAGAAGAAGTTGTCTTCTTCCCTCTTTTCTCTGCTCTGCATTTTGTTTTTTGTTTTTTTCTTTCCTTTCCTTTCCCTCTCTCGTTACTACTCTCTCTTTGTTATAACACATGAACCCATACTGACGAGTTCAACATATTGCTTTATTAGAGAACAGTATATCTACAAACAACATGAACACATGAACCCACACTGATGAGTTCAACACATTTCGTTTTTTCTTTCTTTCATCAACAACCCAACAGCAAAAAAAAAATCTACTTTCGTTTGTGTGTTTATATGAGCAGATGAAATAGGAGCGTTTCTTCATGAAAGATAACTAAGAATGGGAAACAAATGCATGAGAAAGAAAAAAAATTCTAGAGAGAGAATACACAAACCAAATTCATATGGATACATACATCAATTATTGTTGTTTACCAGAACAAAAAAAACATAATTCTAGAAATAATTTGCAAACCAAAGTGGAGCATGCGATGGGTCTTTCTAAAATCGCAAGCATGCATATATAAAAACAAACCTGGCTCTGATACCAATGTTAGAATAAATAAGTAAGAACATAATCACATAGATCATGTTAAAAAATAGGATCTTTGTATATGCATACAAAACAAAATCACATACTTGGATTATGTTGAATTTTCACCGGTTAAAGAACACTGTAGATCTTAGCTTTCCTTTTGTTCTTCGTATAAAACAAGAAACAATAATACAAAAGCAAAAAAACACACAAATAATCTATTATGCTTTTCATTTTTGGTGTTTTACATTCAAAACACATAACTACCTTTGGTAGTTATTGAAAACATAATTACAACACTGCCCCTCATGGGTGAAAAATGATGCAATACTGCCCTTTTCTTCTCTCTTTCTTTCTTATTTTACATGACTCCCTTTCTTTTTCCCTAACCTCTCAAACACGTCTTTCCCTTTTCTCTTGTTGCTACACAACTCTCTTCCTCTTTCTCTAGTTTCTTCTAGGTTCTTCTTTTCTTTCTTTCTTAACCTCATGAACACGTCTCTTTCTTTCTTCACTCACACACACTTCTTTTGTTCTTCTCTTATTAATCTAAAACAAACTTTAATCTTCCAAACTTACCCTTCCATATTTACTCTAATACCTTCTAACTCCTTAACCTAATTTTAACACTTCCATTTAATCCATTCAACCATATGTAATTAAAAATATTCATAAATAAACTTCATCAATTTCTAATTCAAAAATTCTGATTTTTTTAACTCATGACTAAATGCCAACAATTTCTCATTTAATAATTCTAACTTCCAAGAAAAGTTTGGGGTCCAACAGAAAGCCTTAGTAGGCTCACATGATGCATAGGAGATAGTATGGAAGGGGTATGAGAAGCCACAAGATTAAGGAGCTTTTTCTCAAAATGCAAGAAATGAATTGATGAAGACAAGGAAGAAGGATCAACAAGCCCTCACCATCATCAATGTTTGGATGATTCAATGTTTACAAAGGTGGCTGATACAGCTACCTCAAAAGAAGCTTGGGAGATCTTGCAAAAGTATTTCCAAGGAGTAAAGAAGGTAAGGAAAGTAAGGCTTCAATCTCTAAGAATGGGTTTTGAAGAAATGAAGATGAACGAATCCGAATGAATTTCGAATTATTGCTTAAGGTAAAGATGATAACAAATCAAATGAAGAGATATGGAGAGATGGTAGAGGATGTTCATTTGATGGAGAAGATCCTTCAAACTCTCACTCTAAAATTTGACTATATGGTGTGCTATATTGAAGAATAAAAAATTTTGGAGGAGATAACTATTGAACAACTGGAGGGATCCTTGCAAGCCTATAAAGATAAGATAAATAGAAGACAAGAAGAAGCATTAAAGTAAGCTCTTAAAGCCAAGGCCTATTTGAAGGACGATAGAGGGAAAGTCAGCAAGGTCATGGATGAGGAAGAGGATGAGGTCATGAACGTGGCCAAGGTGGAAGAGGAAGAGGTAGCCAAGATAACTTCAATGATGGGGCGAGAGATTTTCAATCAAATAGAGGTGTGGAAGTACAAAAGGTAAAGGACGAGGCTATAATTTGAAGATAAATGAACGGACGTATGAAAAATACAACATTGAGTGCTACAATTGTCATAAGTTTGGCCATTATTTTTGGGAATATCACAGTTCCTTGAATAATGGTGAGGCAATAGATAATCTTATAGATGGTAGGGAAGAAGATGAATCATCTTTGTTGAAAGCACTCAAGGAAGGGGAGAAGGGTGACAAAAGATCGTGGTATTTAGATAATGGTGCAAGCAACCATATGTGTAGACTAAAGGAAAAGTTTATAGAGCTCGATGAAAAAGTACGAGGCAATGTGTCTTTTAGAGTTACATTAAAACACTTGATGTAAAGTGTTTGATGGCTATGATAAAGGAGGAAGCATGGCGTTGGCACATAAGATTTGGACTCTTAAACCTTGGCGCCCTAAAAAATATGGGAGAGAAAAATATGGTGAAATGGATGCCCTTAATAAACTATCCCAATCAAATTTATGACGCATGTCTTCTTGGCAAGTATGCAAGGAAGAGTTTTCCAAAGGAGGCTACATCGAAGGCAACCAAGCCACTCCAACTTGTACACACTGATGTTTATGGGCCTATTAATCCATCATCATTTAGTGGCAACAAATATTTCATCCTCTTTATTGATGATTTTAGTTGAAAGACATGGGTTTACTTCTTGAAGCAAAACTCTGAGGCATTCGCTACATTCAAGAACCTCAAGACTCTTGTAGAAAAGGAAAATGGCTACAAAATCAAGACTCTAAGGTCTGATAGAGGAGGCACCTTAAAAGAGTTCAATGAATTTTATGAAGCTCATGGAATTTGATATCCTTTAACAATCCCTAGATCACCACAATAAAATGGCATCGCGGAGAGGAAGAATAGAATATTTCTTAATATGGCTCGAAGCATGTTGAAGGCTAAGAATATGCCTAATGGGTTTTGGGCTAAAGTTATCTCTTGTGCAGTTTGCATATCTAATCGCTCACCAACATCAAGTATTAAGGATCATACACCACTAGAAGCATGGAGTGGACACAAACCTAGAGTAAATCACTTGAGTGTTTGGGTGCGTTGCTTACAAGCACATCCTGCAACAAGAGAGAAGCAAGCTTGATGATAGAAGTGTCAAACATGTCTTTGTTGGCTATAACACAAACTCAAAGGGCTATAAGTTGTATAACCCATGTAACATCCCGTCCCCATATTAAGGGTTAGGACCTAAAATTTCAATGCATGTAAGCTTAAAAGAGAGATTAAGGAAATGCATTTTTCTT
>JAOQMS010000005.1:4237144-4259561 GCA_027563885.1 Erythroxylum longipes
ATGATGGGGCTTACTATCTTCAACTTAAATGTATTGGGCAATAAATCGCATTGCAATAACGAAGAGAACAAAAACCCTTAACTTATTCTGCTCACAGGATTTCATAAAGAAATGAGTTCTGCCGCAAATCGACTTAAATAAGCAACAAAAAAATCAGAATACACATCTTGGAGTTTTTAGATCATTAAAAATTTGTCAGAAGCCAAAAAGAAAAAAAGAAAATCTGTTATTGCGATTCAAAGGCTTTTGATCTCCAAGAGGCGCAGACACAAAGGCAAAGAGGGAGAGAATGAAAGAAAAGAAAGAGCACACACCTGAACAAGATTGCTTTCGCCTTGCCTTTAGGGAAATTTGCGAGACGAATAATCTGTTGGAAGAAGCTGCAAAACGAACTGAAAGAGAGAGAGAGAGAGTTAACTCACAGCAAATCTTAGAAACAGACACGATTTACTGACGGAGGAGTCTCCGATTAGCATAAGCTTAAACAAGAATCGCTACTGAAACCCAAATAAGAAATGAACTTCGAAGAAAAAAGAGAAAGAAAGAGTAGATTTGAGTAATGGGCTTATCGTCCATTGCTCATGATTGACGACGCGAAATACAAACCAAGAGATGCAAGGAAAAAAGACCGAAGAAGATAGAAGATAGAAGAAGATTCCGAAAGGAGAGACGCATGAAAGAACAAGAACACTTTAGAAACCAGAAATGATACGGTGAATGAGTAAAGACTCAGGGGCAAAATCGACTTTTAACAGAAACAAATGTCAGTTGATTCAGTAAAACGTTGCTCGAAGGTAGCTTCTCAAATTTCAGCTGGTTGGGTTGAATCAGCCAACCCAACCAGCTGATAATCAAACAATAAACATAGCTTTTTGGTGAAGTCAACCAATTATTCTGAGTCAATCAGCTATTATTTAGCTGATAAGTGATATTCCTTCGAATGAAAGAGTTCAAGCAATCATTCGCTCAATATATCAATCTTTCATAAGCTTATTAATTTAAAGATAGTTAGATTACAAATAGGGTTTGGTAAATTTGATTGAAGCTATAGTTTATAGTAAATAGCGGGTAGGTAGTACTAAAAAATTTCAAATAATTTTCTTTTTACATTTTTCTGAAATTAAATTGAAGATGATATCATATACATATTAGACTCCTAAGTTTAAGTACCAGAATTGCTTAACTATTGGTGAGTTTTAGTCAATACTTAACATGAAAATTGATAGAAAAAGTTCCACGACATATATAATATAAAATACATGAGAATGTTCAATTTTCCAGCCTCGAGGTTCTGGCTGCAACCCTGGCATTGAAATGAGGCAACA
Organism: Erythroxylum longipes; assembly: GCA_027563885.1. Taxonomy (NCBI): domain Eukaryota; kingdom Viridiplantae; phylum Streptophyta; class Magnoliopsida; order Malpighiales; family Erythroxylaceae; genus Erythroxylum; species Erythroxylum longipes. Next base: position 4,238,470 of record JAOQMS010000005.1, read on the forward strand.
TAAAGCAGTTTGATTGCTTGCAAGAAAGGAACCTAATTATCATAACTACATTTGACTTAAATTTTCCATGCATCACACCTTTCAGAAGCATTAATTTATCCAAAAAAGAAAGAAAAACACCGCATGTCAGCAAGGTCAACTATTGCCCACAACATTACTTTCATAGAAGGTTGTTTAATCTCCAATGCTTGTAAAGTCTAACTTTGGAGGTATAAACAAAAGGAAACTTCTCTTTCACATAATTTAACTGATCATACAGTGTAGGATGAGCATAATGTGACCAGTTACAGCGAGGTTCTGATACAAAATCAAGACACTTTTTCCAAATCAGTTCTAGTTCATAATTTTGGATTGATCAAACATAAACTTTATAGCCTCCATATGCCAAATTTTGACCCTTTACCCGTGAGGAATTATATTCTCCAGGTTGGTATCCGATGGCATCTAGAAAGGGCTATCACAGATGTGAACAATTTAGTGCATCTGAAACTAATAATTGTCAGTGAATGGCAGCTTAAAATTTTGCTAGTTGCTTTTAGAATCATGTATTTGGAATTAACTCTGTCACACAAAATTTATAAGTCTTGATGTTCATTTACATCCTCACAAAACTTCATCAAGTTCTAAATGTTAAAAGCTTAATTTGACTTATTTTTTGATATAAACTCGTGAGTCTATCAAGTAATTTATTCAAAACTTGTAATTAATGTTTTTAAAAATTGATTCAATACACTTAAAAGATAATTTTTATCATATCGTTATATAAAATTTTAATTATTTATTTATCGTTAATAAACCAAATTGAAGTAAAGTAACCAAATAGAAATGTCATTGCAATGTGAAAAAAAATATATGGATGTACTGACGAGATTTAGGTTTTTCTTCTTTCCAGAAGGGTTGGCTGCAGGTTCATATAGGATCTTAGGTAGTTTAAATTTGGTTTACCTCTCAGTAACATTTAGATCAGAAGTTTGTGCCTTTGGCCAATATATTAATCATGTGATTATAAAGAATTAAGTTACTCCAGAGAGATTAAGATTTCTAATCCTCCTCTTTAAAAGATCAAAATTAAAAAGAAAACATTTTCTCAATAAAATATCTGGTAAAATTAATCGAGAAATCTAAGTACATATGTAAGTCTAAATTTTATATAAATTATTAATATTATAATGATATAAATTTAATAATTAAATTAAATATCAATTAATCGGGAAATAATTTGATCTATTAACTCAAGTAATAAGTATTAAATTTTATTAATTTACAAAAGTTGTTAAGTTGTTCGAATATAAATTATTAGAGGCTATTTCCTTTAAGGGACATATACCTGACAATGAAATAGGTTCTTGACGAGTACGAAGGAGAAACAAAAGAAAAAGTTTGTCTCTTCCTAAGAAGGAAATGGTATTTGCCATCCATTGATGATTTAATTCACGATCAAAGACACATATAATTTTTAAAAAATTATTTAATTTCTATAATTTTAGAAGAACTCTTTCTTACTTTCAATTTTTTTTAAAAAAAGGACAAAAATATATGCAGTATTATAAAAATTAAACGTGGACTAATAAAATGTTATCTACGTGACTATTCAATCTAATACTTAAATTTAAATCGAACTAATTAAATTGAGCTTAATAATTTATTATAATTATTTTAAATTATTAATTTAAATTTAATTTAATTTGTTTGAAACAGATTTAAGAATTACGTCGAATTATCTTAATCATAACATCTTATCAGTTCTTGTTTAGTATCCATATTGCATGTGTATTTCGTTATTATTTCTTAACCAAAATTTAAGAAGATGGTTTTTTTAAAAAACTTGAAAACTAAGTTTTTTAATTTTTTTAAAAAAATCAAGGAATTTCTCTAAATTTTCTCAAAAAAATAAAGAAGGTTTATATCTTTAATTTAATTTAAGAAGTAACCATCGGATGAAATAGTTTTTTGTTTCTTTATGCCATGTTGATGGAACTATCCACTAAAAAATGGATGCATAATACAATAATATAAATTATAAAGTGAAAAACACAACTTTATAAGTAAGGGTTTACTATTATTATTGTTATTATTATTATTATCATTATTGAACTTTTTCTCTTATTAAATGAAGAAATAGTTAAAAAGAATAAAACAAGTTTAACAAATAATTCTCTTTTTATTATTACTTATTATTAATATCAAAAAGTAGTTTTATATATCCTTTTTCCATTTGTAAATTCTCAATTCATTGAATTGAAATTTTGTTCCATTTTTTTATAAAACGAAAAACATAGACTTAGTTGTAAGGAATTATAAAAAATTTATGGTCCCTATTTTTTTCCGGCGTATTAAATAGCATAATAATTTATAAATTATTTGTTGAAATACTTTATTAGATAAATTAATAATTTAACATTAAGTTAAGAATTGGATTCAATTCACATTTATAATTTTATTGTCCCATTGATTAGAATTAATTGATGAATATAAATTTTTAAATTGATAATCACATGAAGACAAACTCTACCAATTGGATACTTCTTTGAGAGCATCTTGGCATAGTATTTGCCATTGAATCGCATAAAATGTATGTAATTGATCTCTCTTATAATGCTGAAGTGGTCCTACAACAATCATCAATATTCTATGTAGCCTTAAAAGACTCCATTTCTTGATCTTGGCCACCCGTGACATATAAGAGAATATAGTAAGTTATTATTAACTAAAAGAAATGAGGCATAGACTGTATCTCCTAATAAATCAACCAAAGAATACTTAAAAATAAAACATCACATCCTTCAAATGAACATCACACCAGACACTATAACATATGCTTCCTGCCGTCTCCTTCCAAAACCAAAACCAAAACCACATCACTGCCCCTTCAGATTATTTAAACTCAATTGCTATAACTAGTCGACGAGTTGTCCATCCATCTTCTCTCTGTGGTTTTTGGTCAATGACCAACCACAGAAAATCCCATTTGCCTTTCTCTGCTGCTCCTCCTCCTCTTTCTGTCATCACTTAAGTTTCCCGTTTCCCGTCAAGATGAACATTGAAGAACCTGAGACATGTCATGGCTCAGAAATGTTGGATTGGCTTGAGGAACCGGTTCCAATCCTACCATCGTTCCTCGATGATCCATATGATGCAGGAGACATCAGTTCACCTAATCCATGGTGGGACAAAAGTCAGGAAATTTGTCAGGAACCTATCAACAACATAGATGCCGGTACAAGTAGCTTAGTAGCACAGAATGATTCTGCCACATCTGATCATCCACAACAGTCGGATTCCAAGAAGAGAAAAACTCTCGATGACCCAGATCCTAAAACGTCCCAGAATCATCAGAAAAGGAACCAGAATCGACGCGGAAACTTTGAAGAACAAGATGGTGATCAAGCTGCCGTTGAAGAAGCGGGTTCAGGGAAAAGATCGAGTGGAAACAAGAGAAGTACAAGTAAGGTCAATACAAATAACAATGGTAATGGCAACAAAGAAGGAAGATGGGCAGAGCAGCTACTCAACCCTTGTGCATCAGCTATCACAGTAGGAAACTTTTCTCGTGTCCAACACTTCCTCTATGTCCTCCATGAGTTAGCTTCGCCTACCGGAGACGCCAACCACCGGCTAGCCGCTCATGGCCTCCGATCCCTGACTCACCACCTATCATCCTCAGCAGCCACTTCCTCTTCAGCCTCTACAGGGCCTATAAATTTTGCTTCTACTGAACCAAAGTTCTTTCAAAGATCTTTAATCAAATTCTATGAGGTCAGTCCTTGGTTTGCCTTTCCAAATAACGTAGCAAATGCTTCTATCCTCCAAATTCTCACTCAGGAAACAGACCACTCGCGTACTCTCCATATTCTTGATATTGGGGTCTCTCATGGTGTGCAATGGCCTACGCTTCTTGAGGCTTTGACTCGCCGATCGGGAGGACCTCCTCCACTGGTACGTATCACAGTAATTACTGCACCTGCTGAGAATGTTCAAAACACAGAGACCCCATTTTCAGTAGGGCCTCCGGGAGACAATTTTTCCATTAGACTTCTTAGTTTTGCGAAGTCTATGAACATCAATCTACAAATCGATAGACTTGATAACCATCCATTACAAAACCTCAATACACAAGTTATTAACACCAACCCTGAAGAAACCTTGATAGTTTGCGCACAATTTAGGCTGCATCATTTGAACCACAACATCCCAGACGAGAGGACCGAGTTCTTGAGATTCTTGAGAAGCCTGGAGCCAAAAGGTGTGATACTTACCGAGAACAACATGGAATGCAGCTGCAACAATTGTGGTGATTTCGCAACAGGATTTTCAAGGAGAGTAGAGTACTTGTGGAGGTTTCTAGACTCAACAAGTTCAGCTTTCAAAGGCCGAGAAAGCGAAGAAAGAAGAGTAATGGAAGGAGAAGCAGCAAAGGCATTAACAAACCGCAATGAGATGAATGAATGTAGAGAGAAATGGTGTGAGAGGATGAGATGTGTCGGATTCGTCGGTGAGGCGTTCGGAGAAGATGCCACTGATGGTGCCCGAGCCTTATTGAGGAAGTATGACAGTAACTGGGAGATGAGAACAGATGAGAAAGATGGATGCGTCGGACTATGGTGGAAAGGACAGGCTGTTTCATTTTCTTCACTATGGAAGTTAGACCTCAATAGAAATGACAGTTAAAACAGTTGCAGGTTGCAGATCCACACTTACACACCGTTCTTATTTTTTTCCCTCTTTTTGTGTAAACTCAAGCAGTGTATATAAACTGTATCTATGGACACTGATTTTTCTGTCTTTGTTCTTTGTTAAAAGTTCTTGATTCTACTTGGTCAGTCGCTTCGTGACTCGGGAAAAAAGGACCACAATGAAACCTGAAAAGATAGCACTTTTATCAAAAAGAAGAAAAGAAGATAGTTTGCAATGTAGTTTGATCTAACAGAATCAATTTCCAGTACTCGTTGCTGTCTGTTGATCCAGAAAAGTGAACGTGTATGTTTTAGTTTTTCTCTTGTTTTTTCTTGATCCAACTTAATGATAGAGTCTATTTCGCAAGGTTTCAGTAACAGAGCCCAGCAACTGCAGGAAACAAGTTGCTTCTGTCTGCGGGATTCAACTTGGTCTGTCGTATTACTATCATTTTGTCCTCAGTATACTAATTTGCCGAGTTCCGTGGCTGCTCAACCACTCTGTTCCTAAAGAAACCTCCCTGACTATTTCTTGTCAGCTTACCTGACAAGTTTGGTAAGCATAGAGACCTATCTACCTTGGCATTAGGATATGCTCCACAAGAACAACATCGTCCAAAAACTTGGAATGTTTTTTTTCTTTTTGGCTTTTGAGGATATAGAGACAAAGTAAGAATTGATACATCCACAATGAAATATAGTTTTTCCCATTTCTGTGAAGCAAACCATGAACCCTTCTCCACATATGGAACCTAAATAGTTGTAGTTAACTATGAGAAAATTTGGATGTTATAAATCACAGGGACATTTTAAACTTCCAAGTTCCTGGAAGCCTCTCTACATTATAAACCACCTGAACGTTATGTCCCATCAGTTCACAAAATAGTAGGTTTTCTATTCTTAAATCACATAACGGCTTGCTGAGATAAGTAAAGGGTTCAGTCTGACGGAAAAAGCAAACAAAAAAAAAAAAACGAAGGGTATGTAAGTATATTCTTCAGTTCAAAGTTGGACCACTTTATACCATGAAGGAACCACAAAGTGTTTTAACAACAAAACTGCACAAAGGACTGTATTTTCACTTAATAAATTTACAGAAGCAGTAGCACCCTAGGTAGCTGCTTTCTTTTTCCTTTCAACTGGTAAGAGAAGTCAAACTTGATGCAAAGGCCCCTGACTGCAGGTAGGAAACTTACACCTATATCTTCAACTTGAACTATTAAAACGCTTCTAAGCAACAATTTTAAACATATGCATGTTATGGCACCTTGTTAAATTGGAGCTCCTTGTCAAACAAAAGGTTGACTATAGTCTCAATCATCAAGTGTCAAATATCCTCATAGAACTGCGAACAGCTTGCCGACATAGAGGACATTTAGGTGATCTCTCACGCTCAACTGCTATGACACAGATTTGGCAGCAAACGAGATGCCCACAAGGAATGAATGCAGATCGCCTTCTCCTCATTAAGCAGATCACACATAATTGTCCATCAGGCACATCGCCAACCTCTTCATCTGATTCAATTTGAGATGAATCTCCATCACTGACTTGTTGGGACTGTCTCTGTTGCCTCCACTCTTTCCATCTAGTCCAGTTTCTGAGAACACATAGATATTTAGTGTGCATGGAACCACATTCGATTTTGACACATGAAATAACAAACTATTAGTCTAATGCAATCTACTTATCATAGATCCTGCGGAATAAACCAATTTTTTTTCCTGAACTAATAACAGCTGAATCATTTTATTTGCTGTAATTTATGGCAGAGCAGTTGTACCTCTTGATAGCGTAGCCAAGGATACCAATGGACACTGAACCAAGAACTATTCCACCCCAGAGCAATACTTTTGTCTTAAAGCCAAGGTCAGCCACCATTTGATCCTTAGTCTTGTCAGACCTGTAAGAACCCAGCGAACAGGATCACAAATAAGAGAAGAATATTCTCCAGTTCAAGTTTTGCTCCATGCTCAATAAAATGCTACAATCAAGTTACAGGAAAGAAAGCCTAGCAACAAATCTAAACTGAATGATCCATTCAGGCTCATGGAATAAGGTCCAGTACTTTTTGTCAACAGACTGGTAAATTTTCTACAAATATTAGTCAAGAACTTGTGATATTCCAATTGTGCACTTGGACATAAAGCATTCATGCTGAATGAAAAGGCCAAGCAAACTTTTAGGAGAAAGGCACTTACAGAAAGTAAGGAAGATCCTTGCAAGATTTTATCTCAGGAATTCCATTTTTTGAGTTGCAAATGCCAACAACAGTGATTTCCTTCCCCAGTGGGAGGATTTTCTCCTCATCAAGTACACCAACCTTCACAATAGAAAAAGTATAATGTCAGAGTTACAGCACACATTATGAAGATCAAGAGCTAAACAAATGCTACAACAAAATTTGAGCCACACATAAATAACCATTTCTACAATATACTGAAATCAAAAGAAAACACCAAAAATGAACTGTTTGAAACTTACAGGGTATCCATGACCCAAAATGGCATGAAGGAATGTATAGGAAGAAGCATGGATGGGTTGCAACTTATGATAGACTGTCACAAGCGGGAGGGTATGTCTCGAGCCCTCCATTTCCACAATAACATACTCAGATTGTGGCCATTGATCACCATCTACCAGAATAAAAGGAACCTGTAAAATGGATAACCAAAAAACCGGAAAGCTATAAAGATAAGTCTGCCTATCATATGTAAAATATAAAGGACACTTAACTCTGTCTAAAGGGAACTTTTCAAAAGGACCTTCCGAAATGCTGTCAGTCCAAAAACATCATGTATTGGAGCAGTCAAAATTTTGAAGACATTGCAATTCTACATGCTTACTTAGCTTTGCTTGTCTACTTACATGGTTAACCAAAAGCCTAACACCCCACAACATTTATCAGGATGAAGAAATTATACAAGAGAAACATCATCTAAATGGACAAAGAGTAATGAATTCACCGTTCTAATTGAGGTTGATACTTTCTCTCTTCCAGATCCGTCAAAGATAGTCCATATATTATACCATCCAAAAAGCCCTCTCCATTCGTTATATAAGCACTTCGATGACAAATCAAAAATAGAAAATAAATCAGACCTTATTACAGCAAAAATCTCAATCACAGAGAAAAAAAATAAGCAATTTCATCCCTAAATCAAACCACAAAGAATCATCGTGAGGAAAAGGACAACCTTGCTGCCACCAAGCATCCCACAATTTATCATTATCCCGTATTTTCAGCAGCATCAAAACATTTATAAGCCCTATGGAATTTTTTTTTGAACATCACCACCATGATAGTTCCTACAAAACTCATAACCCTAATAACAGACAGAAAATGATCAACATCTTCTGCATACATTCATCACATATATATGCCATTACCAAAACAGTTATATTGTTAGAATCTTGAGCATTTCTTATCAATACAATCAATAATTTAAACTTACAAAACAAGTTGCTGCATAGCAAAAAACAGCCAACTTTCACTCACAAAAATGAGCAACTATAGTTTATCATATCTTGTGAAGCTTTAACAACCAATCAACAACTAAAACCTAAACACCCTCAACCAAAGAAAGAATTCTAATTCACGCCAAATCTCAACTTCAAAAGACGATCACAAAGTTACAATCTTGAGCTCGTAATCAAGTGTTTCGTAAAAAAAACGAACTTCACTTAACAAAAATGAATGACTAGGATTTTGACTACACGTACAGTTTGATTTCTCTGTATAATCACAGCTTTATCTCCTGATTCACGAGACACCAATACTCTAGGCTTCAAGTTCATGAATTTCCCGTCAAGTGCCGATTTCGCTTCCACATGGCCTCGCACAATAACGACCCTAGGACTCTGTTCGTTCTGTTCCTGATCAAGGATGGAGCGGAGATCGGAAACCGAGGTCTCCGGAGCACGGAGGATGACGCGCAGCGTCTTGGTGGTGGAGATGTACTTGATGAAAGAGCGAACGGCGACACACGCTAAAACGACTCCAAGAGTAGCACCGTCGAAAGAGAGCAAGACTGGGCCGATCAGAGTAGCGAGGGCTTGCTGCCGCGAAGACATTTTCACTTTTGGTCGCCGGGAACGGCGGCTGTGGCGGTGATTAAAATTGAGAATGAGAGAGTGAACTGAAGATGAACGGTAATTTTACTTCTGTGTATCTATGATTACATAGACTCGACCGTAGGTGATTATGTGTTTTATTTTCACTTGTTGTCTTATAAACTAGTGAAAATGATTTTCAATTTCTAATTAAAAGTTGTTTTTGATACTTTATATCACGAATCTAAATTTTTTTTAGAAAATGAAAAAATCAATATTTTAATAATTTTCTCATAATCAATTCCAATAAAAATATTGTTTTAAAATAATTTGTAGTTAAATATATCTAACAAATTTAATTTTAAATAATTATTGATTGTTCAAATTCAAAAGAATCAAAATATTTTAAGATTTTGAAAATTAATAAAACTCAATTTTAAATACTTTAAAAGTTCTTTTTATTTCTATTTTAAATAATTAATGTATTTCATATAATTTATAAATTATTGTTACATTTAATAATTTATTTAGTATGTAATGAAAAGATAACAATAATAATAATAAATAATTATTTTACGTAATATTTCTTTTGTATTTCTATAACATGTAACCTTCTGGTTATAAAGCAGATCATATTAAATTGTGACAATTAATTTCAATTTAATGTTAGAATTTCTTTTGCCATTTTATTATACTATAGATTTCAACTATTCATGCAATATTTATTTTGAGAAAAAAAAAACTATATGGTAAACAGTTAATTATGAAGTAGAAGATATTTATCTGAATAGTTTGGCACCATATGATAAATATGATCTTATTTTGATATGTTCTTCCACACATTTGGATGCTTCCTGCAAATTCCCTATCTTGAATTTCCAAAAAGTCAAGGTTTGGCACTTCAGGATTGCCCCAGAACAAATGAAGCTATCAATTCGTTCACAGCTTCAGGAGATTCTACATTTGCTGCATGGCCTGTGTCCTTGATTATCTCTATCCTGCATTTTGGTCCCAGGTGCCTGAAATGATCATCAGACATTATCAATTAGACTTCGTGTACAGGACAAAAGAGAAGAAAGAAAGAAAGATGAAAAGAGCATTACAGAGAGTGTACCTCTGCAACTGATAGGCCAAGGCTATTGGGAAGACATTGTCATGGTCGCCCCATATCAGCAGTGTTTCCTGCACCCAACAAAGCACACTCCCAAGTGCTAATTTGCCCACAGAAGTGAACTTTTTTGATCAAAATTAGAGATGACAATGAGTTAGATTGAGTTTGAGTTAACCTGATCCGACTTCTTATATTAAAGACTCGCTCGAGAATAAAATGAACTAAAATGATATTATCATTTTAAATTAGTTAGAACCAACTTGAATCGGAAATAATTTGTCATTTCTAACCAAAATTATTGAGAAAAAAATAAAAAAACACTGCTTAGAAGGCAATAAATCTGATATGAAGAAACCTTTCAAAGATTTCAAATACATCACACCTGAGTTATAATTGGAAGACTTTTATCTGCCTTTTTTGCCATCAAGTGATCTACTAGCTCAGATTTCTCCTTTATGTTAGTGTTACCAAGTACCTGTAAAACAGCTCCAGCCATTAAACGAACATTCTGAACACCATCTGACATATGTGAAGACCGAAACTTGTCATGAACATCTATTCATCAGTTATCATTGGCAGCAGAAATCGGGAAAAGGAAACTAGTGGCCTAAAAGCAACTCACGTTCATGAACTGTTCAAGAACAATATCAGGAAACCACTTTAAGGGATTGCACTTGTACACAGTTAGATTCACCAACTGGCGCAAATCACTTGTAGTTGCAGGTAACAGCAATTCTTTTGGATCTCTTCCAATTTTCTTAAGCTGCTCCCTTTTCTGCTCTTCACTACACCCCACACCAGTACTCACAATCACAACTTTCTCCACTTCCTTCGGGTACATCTCAGCCATTTCATATGCCACATACCCTCCATAACTAATTGAGTACACTGAGAACCTGTCAACGCCAAGCTTTTTCAACCCTTTAACCACACAACTTGCTTGAAACATATTAGTCCTGTCTGGTCGTTTTGAGTAAGACTTGCCAAAAAACAACAAATCCGGCATGTACAAGTTAAACTTTTGTGAAAGACTAGGTACCTGATAGATAAATTGCAGCCTGGTATCACCGCCATAGCCATGAATCATGACTAGATTAGGCTTGTGAAACTGCCTGCGATAAGGGGTCCAAAAGTGCATGGTGGTTTGGTCATCTAAATCAACGGTGAGAGGTGACAAGCCACAAAACTTGTAGTAGGTGGAAACTACCACATCAACCACCAAGGTGAAATAAAATGGTATCCGGAGTGTCTCTAGTAAACCGGTAAGGAGTTGCCGGAGAAAGGCTAAGGTGGTAGAGAAATAGGAGGATAAACCATGCAAAAGCTCCACTGAGTCCATGGAGAATACTGGATTGAGATATCGGAACTGAATGATATACTTATGATGATATGACCCATCTTACGTATGAGATCACTTGTATGGATAGAATATTTTCTTCTTAATAATTAATAGACGTAATATCAGATATATGTAACAATTTGTAAATTTTATGTTTTTATTTTCAACAAATCATCTTCGTCAAGTTCTAATTTGATTACTAAACAAACCAAGTGTTTATAAGATGTCTTTTCATTAGTCAGCTTGTTCACGTTGTCATGTTCGAAGCAGAAACCAAGGATAACGTGGAAGTAACATGTTGCCCTTTGTTTTTTTGGTTAACAGAGGCAAACAACTTCAGGTTATTCACTCGTAGGATAAAAATTACCATCCGACATCAAAAGCTCTCCTATCCCAAGCGGAGGATAGAACATGGTGTGATAACTTGAGGCTACGAGCATACTTTGCAATAAACTCCGCACATCAATTTGCTTCCCTGGGCACATATTGTACGCTTGCTATCCATTCTCTGCCAAGAAGATCCTTGATGTTTTGTATTAACTACCCGTGTCCACCGGCGTTTTCTCCATGTAGTACCTTGTTAATGGCATACCTCACAATCAGCTTTAAGGATGGAATCTCTAGTTCTCTACCCATTTTAATAGCAAAACCCTTGATTCAATCTCCATTGTGGTCCTCATCAGCCCCCCAACTGTAAACGCTACATTAATTAGATTGACAGTTCCATCTACATTCAATTGCTTACATGCGAATTCAGAGTCATTAGCAAGTAATCATACACTTACGCTCTTCCCCAACTATAGAAGCTCCATTAATTAGATTGACAGCTCCATCTACATTCAATTGCTTACATGCGAAACCAAAGCCATCAGCAAGTGATAGAAGAGCAGAAGTGTATGATTTGTAAAATTCAAATCTAAAATCTAAAAGTAAACTTGAAAAGGGATTTGTATTTCTAAAAAAACTGAAAAAGGGAAACGTGATTTTCCTATTGTGATGGAGATTTTTCTTTAAGCACAATGAGGTTGTGAGTGATGGTCCCAATAAAGATAGAAGATGCCAATGTGAGTGAGTGAGTATCATGCAAAGAAAATGATATGCTTCATTAATATTTTTGGAGGACGTGACAAGGATATCAATCTATGGATCGGCCATTTTGTTAATATTAATTGATTTAAATTTGTTTTCAAAGTTTTAGTCATTAATAATTTTTTATTTAATAACATATTTGTAAATTATAAAATTTTTATTCAGAACATGAGACAGTATTATCTAATAATAACAATAATTTAATAAAAATTTCACTAACAAGAAAACTTGAAAAGATTAAGTAATACGCAACTTTACTCTTAACTAATAGAAAGATTGGATTTGATATATGAAATTGTATAAAAATAAATATGATAAATGTAATTATGAAAGGAAGAGATAGCTGCATAAAATTACTTTTTATAAAAAGCTATTTTTTAACTTGAAAATCTTAAATTATTTAATAATTCCTCCAAAGGCTATGTTGTAGAGACTTATTTTTTTAATGCACCATAAATTCTTGAAGAGATATGTATAATATTTTGAAATATCTTAATTGGTTATTGGAGTCCTAATTTTTAACCCCCGTCTAACAATACCAAAAGTCCTATTAAACGACGTCGTTCCAGCACTGCCCTTTTCGCCCCTACTCTTCTTTATTTGATACTCCCGCTCCTAGCTTCTGGAACGCGAGCTTCTCAAACGCTGCTCCGTCGATCTTTACTCGCCGCAGCTGGTTGCCGTTTCCAGGAAACCCTCTACTTCTGAGTTACCACGTCTTTTGGGTTAGTTTTTGTTCAATATTGTTGGAAAACAATTAGCTAGTTGATGAGTTAATTTACTTGGTTAGGCCGTTAGGGTTCAATACCTTGAGGTACTAGGTTGTATAAATCCAAAGCAAAATTCTTGAACAGCGAATATGACAAGAATGACAAAGTTTTGTTCTTTGTAAGCCTTGACGACAAAAAGAACATAACTTTGTTTAAACTTTTTGTTTTTCGTAGTGACATATGACGAATAACGTTGGTTCACAGGGTTTTTGGAACAGTTTGAACATACCTTGGTTTACTTGTTAGTGTATAACAAGCAATTATGAACTTTTTGTGTTCCACATAATTTGTGGTTGATTAGAAGGTCAAGGTCAGAAGATGAACATCAACAGGTTTGCTCAAAATACTGTTTCGCTGTTGCTTTTATTGTTGTTTTATTCGCCTAATTGAATTTTAAGTATTCTTTGAACTTACTCTTGAGTGGCAAGCAAGTATAGGAGTTATTTGGAAATTTTGGTTTAAAGCTCTAGGAATGAAGTATCTTTAGGTTTCCAACACTGACTGTCGTCTGTAGACTGTAGTATTTGGAGGTTTGATCATAATCCTTGTGAACTATCATACAATGGAAGACAAACTTACCATAAGCTGAAGAATGGCAGGGCATATTTTCGTATACGGGCATATATGGTCTGCATAATTTTGCTCCTTCTGAATATGGTTGTTTATATCTTTCTTGTGTTTGGGTTCCATATCTAGGATTCCTTGCATCCAGGTGAGGGATAACCTCTAATCTGAGATGAAACTCAGTCCTGGATCCATACCATTTCTGGTCCAAACCTTTAGAAGTCTTATATACATGCTATCAAAAGGCCTGAATGATCTATATTTCAACTTACTTGCATTTATGTTTAAGAAATATCAGGACATATCTATTGCATCTTAGAGATGCCTGACTGTGGTGTTTTATCATGGTTGAAGAAATGGCAGAAGGAGATGAGGACTTGCCAAGGGATGCAAAGATTGTGAAATCACTGCTTAAATCGATGGGGGTTGAAGACTATGAGCCTCGTGTCATCCACCAGTTTCTGGAGTTATGGTATCGATATGTTGTTGATGTGTTAACAGACGCACAAGTTTACTCGGAGCATGCTGGCAAGTCGTCAATTGACTGTGATGATGTTAAGCTTGCCATTCAGTCCAAAGTCAATTTCAGCTTCTCACAACCTCCCCCAAGAGAGGTAATCAACAATCTTTATGACTATAGAGATCTTTCTTCAGAATATGAATTTTGGAGTCACATGAGAAAATATGAAGCTTTTTTAGTGTTAAAATTCTAAATTACATGTCAAAAAAAACTTATTTTTTAGCCCCTTGAGTGTTACTTTCTGGGCTCGGTCTTATTTTGCTTTCCAATAAAGTTTTATTTGAAATCTGACACAAATCTTCCATTCTTTATTCCTTCGGCAATTGGCAGAACAAGGAGTGTTGAGATTTTCCTTGGAACTAAAATGTTTTGGACTTGCTTATCTCATTTCGAAGCCAATGTAATGAATATATCTAAGCATCTTAAAGTTACAATTTATCAGGTTTTATTAGAGATGGCTAGAAACAGGAACAAAATCCCTTTACCAAAAGCGACACCTGGACCTGGTATTCCTCTTCCACCTGAACAGAACACACTGCTTACTCCCAACTACCAACTTGCCATACCAACTAAGCAACCTGCCCAAGCAGTAGAAGAGACTGAAGAGGATGATGAAGCCATTGATCCCAATCCTTCCCAAGAGCCTAAGTCCGTTCTCCAACAACAAACTACTCAAAGAGTTTCCTTTCCCCTTAACAAACGCACAAGGTGAAAGCTTTCAACTAGACATGTAATTGACCAGCAGGAATAGGACATGGAGGAATTAGAAGGAAGATCCAAGACCCGAGGAGCAAGTATGACATGGGAATCTTTACTACTCTACACTTGAAATTATGGAAATGGAAAATGTATTATCGTGAATTATCTGTGTTGTGAATACTTTTTGTGATTAAATATTTATATTACTCATAAGCACAACTTTGTCTTCAATTTCTGTTAACTAGCAATATGAAAAAGTATGAAAACAATCCTAGAATTGAGGCGCATAATACTAAAGCTTGTCATGCAACAGAGCTATACTGAATACAGCTGCAATTTCCATACCAATTTTCTAATCTTGCTGTTTAAGGCCGGATTGAACCCAGTCTAATCGAATTCGGAGTAAAATTAAGATCAAAATTATATATTTTTTATCAAGTTAAAGAACTTAAGATTCAAGATAAAATAATTTTAGTTAATTATATTAAAATAATATCATTTTGTTAAACCGATTATTCGATACCTAATTTATTAACTTCAGGCATCGGATCCAGAGCTTATAAAATGTTGTCATATACACCCAAAGAGTGATGCCAAATTGGGAGCTACAATTACATAAACAATGTTATGACCAAAGTAAGCTGCATTAAATTTGGATACTTGGAAACAATTTTTTCAGGAATCTTTGTAATCCTACTCAATACGTCCTCAGAAACTCTGGCTGTTCTGTACAACATATCTATATACAAGAATAACCAATTGCTGCTAAACAAGGTAGTACTTGAATGGAGTACCAATCTAGGGTCAAACTCTCCAGCCAACAACACCTCCTCCGCTTGTAGCAGCAGCACCGGTGTTTGAGACAGATTTCGAGCCCTTGTTATACATACGCTGAATCTCTTCCCTGTACTCCGTCAACGACTTAACAGGTATAGTTGGTGTTAACTCCACCACATCTCCCATCTTCAGCTTGCAGGTGGGATCGTTTACCGCCTCATGATTCAGCTTCGGCCTCAATGCTTGCTTCCAAGGATACCCGTATGGATACCCCCTTAGGTTTTCGTGTTTAACTCTCTCCAGAAGATCCATAAATGTCGAATTTGCAGGGAACTCTTGCACTGACATCTGCAAAAATTCAAAAATGGTCACATGCAATTAAGTAAGAACATGACCGGGGCAGATGACTGATAACAAACATCAAATTTAACAAGCTCCCAATAACATACTTGTGACTAAGAAAGACCATATTAGTTAAAACAGTACGTGTGAATCTTATTTTTAAGCTATAAAACCTCCATCCTATTTTGCTCGAATGTTGGAAATTGAATAGAATCAGAATCAAGGAACCAAACCTTATCATTTTCAATCACAATGATGAAAATAGGTCCATCTGATAAATGAAGAGGCTTGAAAGAAAATGGACAATCATGAGAGTGCGAAGGGAATGTGCAAGGAGGCTTCATTGGCTTGCTCATCGTCTCACATTGCCAGGAGAGTACCCATCGTGCCCACTCAACCATCTGCAGCACGGAGGAAGGGTGCTCGCGATCACCTTCTTTGTATCTCCAATGGGCCGCAAACCCAAACTCAGCTTGCAAATGCATTTCCTTTGTTCGAATTTGAACTTCAAGTGGCATTGTGCCTTCACCCATTACTACCATATGAAGAGATTTATACCTAAAATTACAAATGTGAACCAAAATTAAAAAGATATAAATATAATCATGATTACATGCCGCCAATAATAAGCCAAGACATACCCATTGGGTTTGGGATCGCGTATGTAGTCCTTGAACTTTCCAGGCACTTCAGGCCATATATGACAAACAATCCTCATGGCTTTATAACATTCATCTTCGTTTTGAACAATTAAACGCAGCCCATGAATATCGTGGATCTCATCCATGTTCAGCTTCTTCCTGCATACCCAAAAGAAGTTAAATTACTTCGGCTAAATAAGAGATCATCGACGCACATACACATATGGAGAAGATGAAGGGAACATACTTCAACATTTTGCTATAAATGCTATACAAGCTTTTGTGACGTCCACAAAGAACATGATACAGAATGCCTTCTTTCTCAAGAGCTTGGACCAGTTTCTTTTTGGCACCAGTGATCATTGCCTCATCAAAACATTCTACAAATTTAGAATACAACTCTTTATGCTGATCTGGGTTGAGATGCTTAAAACACAGATTCTCTAGCTTCTCTTTCCAAGTAGAAATTCCCAGTCGACAGGCCAAGGGTACAAATATCTCCAAGGTCTCCTTAGCAAATCTCTGCTGCTTGATTAAAGACAAAGCATCTAATGTGATCATGTTGTGCAATCGATCTGCTAATTTAATCAGCACCGCTCTTGCGTCTGTCATGGCAAGGAAAATGGTATGCAGGCGATCTGCCTCCACAGTTCTGTTTGCTGTGTTATTCTCACGTGCAAGTTTACTCAAGTGACTAAGCTTAGAGACCTGAATGGAAATCAGGAATCATCAGATCCAGGGCTTGTGCATGGTCCCTAATAACTAATAAGACTTGATAAATGTTGATGTCAATATTCTTCAAAAATATATATTGACAGGGCATAAAAATTAAAGTTAGTGATTGAACTCCCACAATCAATGAATCCAAGGCATTGCTTGACAATGCTTTATAACATAAGAAACACCACAGTTGGAAAATGAACTCCAAAAAACATGCAAAATCACTCAACCAAGAGATCATTGTACGGGAAAAAACATGTCTTGTATATTAAATGACGAATGTTTCAACAAAATGAATAGAATGATGAATTTTCGGTGTTAAATCGACTGAAGACTTAGAAGCTTCAATGATTCCCTAGTCAAACATAAAAGTTTGGCTTCGTACCCCTTCAACCAAATCAGCCACGTCTGCTCCAAATGACCTTCGTATATAGTCATGGCTTAGAAAAGAGTCGTCAAGAGTGTCATGCAGAAGACCTGCAGCAACCACTGTAGAGTTAGCACCAATCTCCGCAAGTAAAACTGCAGTCTCAACACAATGCTGCAAATAAGGATCTCCACTTGCCCGCATCTACAAGAAAACACAACTAACGAATTTAGTAAGCGTTTAAAACATAAAACCTTCAAACAATATATATCCCATCCAAAATCTTGATTACATCTTTACCTGTCCTCTATGTGCTTTCTCAGCCTCGTAAAATGCTTGGATAATAACATCTTCATGGAAAATCTTGTGCCTCAGTTGCGCATCGGATAACAATTTCTTAGCGTAAGGCTCGAAAACAACCTCCACGCAAGTATCTTCCATAGAAAATGTTAGTTCATCCGCAGCAACAGCCACATCACCACCAGCACCTTCAATCTCAGAGCTTGGAGAATCATAATCAACACAGGATCCCAATGCACTTCTCACAATCCCGTTAAACAACAAGTTAGCCCCACCATGGAACGAGGAGCCATGAATTGAGCTCTGAAAACCAACATCAGAAACACACCTCTCACGACCAATTCTCATAGGAGGGCTAGTCGAGCACGAGACAGGACCTTGAAACACAGACACGGGACTCTGATCCCTCTTTGAAAAAGATCCACAAAGGAATTTACTGGACGAATACCAATAAGAGCCACTTAATTCCTTCACTTCCTCCCCTCTATCATGCCACAAAGAACCCAATTCCTCCCTATCACCAGAAAAAGAAGCGTGTTTTACAGTTGGCGACGAGAACAAGCATGAGAGGCCCCCAACAGTGGGCTTCTGACAACAAGACGCACCAGAGGACCCTGTCGACGAAGATCTCGAGTTCAAGTCGAAATCGAACGTTGCGTGAGCATTAATTTGGCATGTGTGTGCAGTCGAACACACACTACCAGGCGGGCTCGCGTATAAAGCTATAGTTGGAACCTGCATAACTCTCTATATAACAAATCAACCCAGATCACGAAACACTTGCTTCAAGATCGAATCTTTCTGCGTTTTTAATCAAATATCAAATCTTTCTCAAAAACCCAATAATCTTCACCAAAACCCCACAAATTTTATGCAGAAATCGGAGGCTTGCACCAGAGAACAAGAGAAGAGCTTTCTCAAGAGACACTCTTGGACTGATGACGGCCACAAACCCTAATGACCCAGATGAGACAAAACGTTTCTAGCACAAAAACAATAGAGAAAGTGCGAGAAAGAGAAGAATGAAGCAAATATTTGAGATGGGTACAATTGCTCCGAGTGAAAAATGGAGAAGAAGAAGCACAAACTGGAGTTAACAGTAGGGATATAAATATATGAATAAAAAGCAATTTCAATGAGAGAAAGTCAGAAAGTACGAAATTTTAGAATTTTAACCTAAAATTGAGAGAATATACAAGAAATTAATCTTAAATTTCAAAACAAAAAAGAGTCAACAAGCCTTTGATTTCGTACACGAGTAGATTGAAACTTGTGAGAGACAAGAAACTTCTTCCTCTTTGATTTTGTGCGAGATGAATCTCTCTCCTCTCTCCGGCCTTAGCTTGGCGACCCGGGAAAGTAACAACAAAAATACAAAAATGCCCTCACGGAAAAAAATAGGTCTAATTTCTATTTTTAAAATATATCTTGCCCTTTTTTTATTTTTCTAAATTTAATTTTGATCATTAAACTTAATCTCCATTTTATAGTGCAAAAGATGAATGGTTTATTTGTGGTAATTGACAAAAATGTGAAATCAAATATTCCATAATTTGAGATAGAATTTGGACCGACTAGTAAAAATTACTTTTTCATGATTAAAGGATCATAGGTTTGAAATCTTTTCATAAAAATATAAAAGTAAGACCACGTACATCTATGATTCTCCATAAATTATTGCAAAGTAAATAACTTTGTGCACTAAATATGTTAACTTGAATATTCTATAATTATCATTAATATTTTAATTAGAAGAGAAAGTAACGCCCTGAATGAGATTTAGAAGATATTCATTTTTAACTCTTAAACATTCTAGAAACGATGTAGATAAGTATATTATGAAAATGGTCAAATTGTACTTAGCGAGGAAAATGTTAAGGAAGGTATAATAAACGTGTATTATAAGCAAGGTTTTATCCATAATGACTAGGATTTGGTTATATTCTTCATTATCTATTACAAAGAGCATCATATATAGTTGTTTTTTTAATTATAAAACCTTGCTTAAGAATATAACAAAAATTTGAAAATGAGTGAGGTAGAAGACTATACTATAAAGTATAATTTATTGATGTATGGACGGCATCATTGTTATTAACTTATCATGCTATGGATAGTTAGATAGAACCATCATTTCCTTCCTCATCTTTGTTTCTTGATTTGATTTGAAGATAGGTTACATGAAGTTTCTATATGATGGATTATTCTTCTATTGTAAGTATTAATATCAATTTATTTATTGATCTAGTTATTGGAATCTTTGTCTAGTCTCTCCCACTTACCTCTAATTAAAATGGATTTTGAGGTAATGATTGACTTTAGATATGCTATTTTGTGTGCAATTGGTAAGAAAAGAACCAATGAAAGATGGGAAAAGTTCATGATACCCAAGTCAACAAAGAACTATGTAAGCTTCAACAACTGTGTAGACTAATGAAATTGATTTTGTATCTTTGTGGCCAACTCCAAGTTAAAAATGACTCTTAGTCATACTCTAAGCTTTGCACTTATCCCCTTAAACCCAACTCCAAACTATACCCCTTTTCCTAATTGGAAATTATTTTGTGCCTTGTTGGAATGACAAGGGCGTTGGAACTGTAACACAAAGTGGTCTTCCCAAGTGGGATTAGCCTTGCTTTTCTCTTGCATGTTCCCAAAATGATGCAATTTAGCTTTTAGGGTTACATCATGATGGTGAAGAGGGTCCACATGCCTGATATTTCTTCACTTGCTTTCTCTGGCCTCAGGGCAAGAACCGTTTTATGGATGAGGAATCGCTTGAATATTTCATTCTAAAGAGAAATCATTTATTTTTATACTTAACAACTTGTTAAAAAGTTGAACCGAGTGAACGAGAATCTCGGCTTTATAAGAGATATAAAAAGATAACTTAATTTTTTATATTATATAAAGGAATTATTTTTATAATTTAAGGCATAGTTTATTTTCATTTTCATTTTTAATTTTCTGTTTTTGTTTTCCTTATTTATTTAAGTTTTTAGTTTTGATTTTGATTTCTTCTCGCTTTCAAAAATTATGAAAATATGTTGCGGTCTAAATAAAACAATATAAATTAAATTCTATCTAGACCAATTAGAGGCAAGCGCACCCCGTCGACAAGTAATAT
>JAOQMS010000005.1:4263956-4283149 GCA_027563885.1 Erythroxylum longipes
AGTAATAATTATTAAAATAATTTTATTTAATTTAATTATAAAAATTAAATAAATTACTAAATAAAATTAAATTATTCATAATTCTTATTAATGATTAATATATAAAATAATTAAATAATATATATTTAGCTGATAATAAATTAAATTATGAAAAAAAAATAAAAAATATGTTATCTAGTTTTTATAATTTTTGAAAACTTTGAAAGAAATTAAAATTAAAAACAGAAATGAAAATATCAAATAAACATGTTTTTTAGAAAGCTAAAAAAAATAAATAGATTAGTCTTGGACCCTCGAATTTGACAGTAAAGATAAAAGAAAGAGATTCGCCTGTTCTTATTTTAATAATCACTTTTAATTTAAAAGATAATACGTTTAGAAATTAATAAATTGGATTTAATTCATTAATTTTATATAATTGAATTTAATTTATACATTTGGAATGTAAAAAAAGAGATAATTTGAATTTAACCATGTGATTGAATCTCTTTTTTTTATGACTTTAATTCACATTTTAAATGGAGTGGATTGAATTCTGAATTGAAGAGTTAATTCTTTTCAAAATATTAAAAATTAAATATACACATAATAAATATACAAATTACTATAAAGCACACACACTTTGATTACATACTATTTTTGGTTAAGGATAAAAAGGTCATATAAAGTAGATGAATTTATTTTTATTGTGTTCCAAACAATGTAATTGAATTCAACCATAATATTTATAGATTTATTTCAAACAGTGTAAATCTAATTCAATTCAATCTCACAATTCGTCAATGAATCCAATTCGAAAGTTTTCAAATAGCCTGTAAGTAGATTACAAATTTTAAAGTGCCTATTTTTAAAATTTTTTAATATAGTCTTAAACTTTCTAAAGTTTCTAATTTAATAACAAACTTAATTTTGTTAATATGATTAATAGATAGATATTTTATGGTATTTGACAGATGTACTACATTATTAAAATAATTTTTTGACTTGATTTGTAATAATTTTAAAAGATTAATCATTGAATTAATTAAAAAAAAAGAAACACTAAATTAAAAAAATCCTAAAAATCCTAAAAGTTTGAACATTATTTAATTGCTATTCCTTCATTAGATTATGAGAATTAATATCTTTAATTTCTTGGAAATTTTTACTAATTATATAAAGGATAATAATTAATGTAATTGTTTAATTTAAATAACAAGTTTGATTAATAAACCTTCAACCTCAATTTTTAAAAATCAAAATTTGACAGTGAAAATAAAAGATATTTAATCACTAATAAGACGTTATTTGCATTATTCATATTTCTTTGGACTTGCGTTCAATATGTTAAATTTAATTAATTTTTGTAAAATTAAATTGAGATTTAATTCATCATATAATATAAGTATCAATTGTTTGATTGAGTGCAATAGTAGGGTTGGTTGTTTGGTTTTATTGGATCATTTCATTGGGCTTCTTCAAGAGTTAGTGAGCTTAGACTTCCTGACCATGCTATGAATTTATTTTTTATGAATCCAAGTGGATGAGTCCACAAAAGAAGTTCAAATTATTGGTCTCTAATTTACAATAAATACACTGGATACAAATTTAAATGCTTACTAAAATTTTAATAAGCAATTTTTAAATAATAGTATCACGAAATCATTAGGTTAAAAAACTCAACTAGTTCTGCTGGTTCAATCATAAAAACTTTAAATTTTTAAATTTTTCAGTTCGATTTTTAAATCTCCAATTTGATTTATTTTAATAACTCTTGTTGTTAAAAATAAACCAATTTATTAATTATTCGACCAATTTTTGTAAATTAGTAAGTTTTTTATAAACTAAAATAAATCAATTAATTTTTATTTTACAATCTCCTTTTTTTATTTAAAATTTAAAATTTTCAATAGGTAAAGACAATAATATCTTTTAATTATATTTTAAATTATTTAATTTTATTTAATTTTTTGCCGATTTTATAATACTCTAATATCAGTTGAACCTTTTAAACCTTAAACTTCTTTATCTTACCAATTTAAATTCCACAATGACCCACAACGATCATTAGTTTCCTTTTCCATTTTGAGAGATGAAATTTCATTTTTGGAATCCTTGACTTCCTTATTCACCAAATCATTCATTTCATTTCCATTTTAGAATAGGATTATTTAATTTCCCCAATTGTTCCCCAATTTAGTAGGTTGCAATAAACAAGTTGGTTACGTTTTTTAATCACATTATTCATGATTTTAATTTAAATGCCAAATTTCAAATGGATTAATAAGGATCATTATTATTAATTACAGGTTGTTATTAAAAAAATATTTAAATCCCCTAACCTTAAAACATAAATCTTAAAATAAATACACAACTTTAACCTTTTTTCTTTCTCCACAAAAACCCTAGAGCATAACCCCACATTATAAGAATCTCTCTCTCTCTCTCTCTCTGTACCAATCACCAAAACACAAGGTAAGCTCTCACAAGTGTCTAGAGTTTGAAGTCTACATACCAAAGACGAAATCTTTAGTGGGATTCCTTTAAAACAATCGAGTAAAGCCTGAAGATTGTACTGGGGTTTTGGGTTTTTGGTGGAGTGTAAACAATGGATGATCTTGAAAACGCAATACTTATAAGTTTTGATGAATCGGGTACCATAGATTCTGCGCTAAAATCACGGGCGGTGGACTTTTGTCAGCGAATTAAGGAGTCTCCAACTATATCCAGTGTTTGTATAGAGAAGCTATGGTTTTGCAAGCTTGTTCAGGTTCAGTTTTGGTGCTTGCAGACTTTGCAAGAGGTTATCAGAGTAAAGTATGGACTTTTGGGTTCAGAAGAGAAGGACTTTGTAAGGAAATCTGTCTTCTCGATGTGCTGCTTTGAGAAAATTGAGGATAGCAATGCTGTTACGACTCTAGAGGGTCCTGCATTTATAAAAAATAAGCTTGCTCAGGTTTTGGTTAATTTGATTTATTTCGAGTACCCTTTGATTTGGTCCTCCGTTTTTCTTGATTTTTTGCCACATTTAAGCAAAGGAGCAATAGTTATTGATATGTTTTGTCGGGTTCTAAATGCCTTGGATGATGAGTTAATTAGTTTAGATTATCCACGAACTCAGGAGGAGTTAGGGGTGGCTGGGAGGGTAAAGGATGCTATGAGAGAGCAATGTGTCGGCCAGATGGTTGGAGCATGGTACGACATTGTGTCCTTGTACATGAATTCTGATCCAGAGCTTTGTGCAAATGTGTTAGATTCGATGAGAAGGTACATTTCATGGATTGATATTGGGTTGGTTGCTAACGATGCAGTTATGGGGTTATTGTTTAAATTGATTTTACTTAATGGAGAGTCTGATCAGCTTCAAGGTGCTGCTGTGGGGTGTGTTTTGGCAGTGGTTTCTAAGCGGATGGACCATCAAACTAAATTAACAATGTTACAGACCCTTCGAATTAGGGTTTTTGGGTTGGTAACTGGGGATAGCAATTCAGAGTTGGTATGTAAAGTAGCCACGCTAATTACTGGGTATGCTGTGGAAGTCTTGGAATGCTACAGAAGGGTAAATACAGGAAATTCCAAAATGGTTTGCCTTGAACTATTGAATGAAGTTCTGCCCTCTGTTTTCTATGTAATTCAGAATTGTGAGGTGGACACAACATTCACTAGTGTGCAATTTCTTTCAAGTTACGTTGCCACAATGAAGAGTTCTTCTCCATTGAAGGAGAATCAGCTTCATCATGTGGGTCAGATATTGGAAGTGATCCATTCCCAAATACAATATGATCCTATGTATAGGGATAATCTTGATATGTTGGATAAGATTGGGAGAGAAGAAGAAGACAGGATGGTTGAATTCAGAAAGGACTTATTTGTATTGCTGCGTAGTGTGGGTCGTGTGGCCCCAGAGGTTACTCAAGTATTTATCCGGAATTCTTTAGCTAGTGCCATGGTATCTTCACCTGAAAGTAATGTTGAAAAGGTGGAAGCTGCCTTGTCTCTTTTGTATGCATTCGGAGAGTCATTAAGTGATGAGGCTTTGAGAACAGGCAGTGGACTGTTGGGAGAGTTGGTGCCAATGCTTCTTTCAACTCGATTTCCTTGCCATTCTAATAGACTGGTTGCACTTGTGTACTTGGAGACATTAACTAGATATATAAAATTCATCCAGGAGAATACACAATATATTCCCATGGTTCTTGCAGCCTTTCTGGATGAGAGAGGAATACATCATTCAAACATACATGTGAGTCAGAGAGCGAGTTATCTATTCATGAGAGTTGTGAAGTTGTTGAAATCAAAGCTTGTGCCTTTTATAGAGACGATACTGCAGGTATAAAACATCCGACACATTCTGCCATATATCATCTACAAAATTTTTAGGAAGATACAATCGTTTCTTTTAAATTCTGCATCTTCTGAATACTATCATGAATTAACAGAGCCTTCAAGATACAGTTACTAGATTTACAAGTATGGATCATACAGAAACTGATGTTTCAGAATCAGACGACGGGAGTCACATTTTTGAGGTACTCTTCCTTCTCTCCCCCTGTTGGTTATCTAATAGTTAAAATTCAAAATACCATAGAGTTATGCATGCATGGATAAAGATGTGCCCCTGAAGAAATTGTGTAATGGTGCATAATTGGGGATTCATTCTTTTTCTAATATCTTTGGTGACTATTCACAGGCAATCGGTTTATTGATTGGAATGGAAGATGTTCCGCTTGAAAAGCAATCTGAATATCTCTCTTCATTGCTCAATCCTCTTTGTCATCAGGTTATGATTAGTTTTTATAGTTCTTCTGAAATATTTGATTTTTCTGAAACATTTGATCTTTGTTGTTGATTCATTGTTTGTCTACCTCAGCTTTGAATTAAAATGTACTTTTGTCTGCAAGAAGTGACGTACGAGAATATTTTTTCTGATTCATTTGTGTTCAGTTATGCATTAACATACCATATCAATTCCAATGATTGATTTAGTCTTTTCTTCTCTTATCATTTTTTCTTACAGGTTAAGGCATTGCTCCTCAGTGCTGAAGTAATAAATCCAGATGACTCTCTGGGAAGAGTTTCCAATCTTCAGCATGTAATAATGGCAATCAATGCACTCAGCAAGGTTCTTTGCCCATCCTTTTACCTCATAGCATGCTGGAAAAATAATTGTTTCTTTGACCTGCATGAACACACTCATTTTGCATTAAAAGTAATCTGCTTTCACTTGTAAACAGTTGTTCTAAGCAGTGTATTGAACTATTGAGTATTGCTAGAGAAACTCCTTTTACTATAATCATATCTTAATTACTTCATTTTTAAGCAACTATTTTTGATCTTTTCATTGAAGTGCCTGACCTTCCACACTTTTCGGAGCATGTTTAGAAGCTAACTATGAATTTGATCACAATTTTGTTCTTTGGTCTAGGGTTTTAGCGAGCGTCTTGTAACTGCTAGTCGCCCTGCAATAGGCCTCATGTTTAAGCAGGTTGGTGTCTATACCGTTTCTCTATTATTCTGTAAGTATGTTAGCTATTCAGTTTCTTTCTAATAATTAGCAATTTCTAAAAAGTTTTCTTTTCTTGATTTCTAATAATCTTATTTCATACAAATTTTTTTCATTGATTTTGCATTCCTTCCTGTTCTTAAGTTCGTTTTCCTCTTTCTCTGCTAGACACTTGATGTTCTTCTCCAAATTCTTGTTGTATTTCCAAGAGTAGAAGCCTTGAGGAGTAAGGTAAGAGGAGTATGGATCCATGAAATCTTGGCCTTTCTTAGCTTGTTGATTGTGCATTCCTAAAGCTTGCTTTCATGTTATTCAGGTCACATCCTTCATACATCGAATGGTTGACACTCTGGGAGTATCAGTGTTTCCTTACCTTCCAAAGGCATTGGAACAATTGCTTGCAGAGAGTGAGGTAAAACATATTCCCATTCCATTGGTCCACATGCAATTCTTATTTTAACTTCGTGGCCCCAGGAGAGAAGTCACCTTATTACTAGTTTATTAAGATCCAATGATTACTGCTTACTTTTCCTTTTCTTGAAAGAAAATGATATAGATTTAAGGATCTGCGGTACCTATCTTTTGAAAATTGTGGTTCTTGCCCTAGATAGGATAAATGTCTCTTACTATTCAATATGATGCTTGAAATTGGAGCTTGGTTCTTCTGAAATGCTAAATGTATATTGCTTATGATGAACAGTATTATGGATAAAGACCACTTCAATTTCTGCTCTAAGGACATCTTGTGAGGTTTTTTGTACAATAGGCAACTTGGTTACCATAGTGAAGTGGATGAAACTGAGCAGTTGAATGGAGCATGTTTGATGTGATGATAATTACGTGTTTTTCCTAATATTCTCCATTTCAAGGCTCTAATGTCTAGACTATGATTTAACTGCAGCCAAAGGAAATGGTTGGTTTACTTATACTCCTTAATCAGCTTATATGCAAATTCAATGCATCAGTTCGTGACATACTGGAGGAAGTATTTCCAGCTGTTGTTGGTAGAATATTTAATATTATCCCAAAGGATGCATTTCCTTCAGGACCTGGAAGCAATACCGAGGTAAGGAAACAAATACCAAATGGTCTGTTGTGCATATTGGGTGGGGATGTCTCTCAATCAAATGTTGCATGAAATAAACATCCAATATAAGTAAAAATAATTTGATTGACAGGGTTTGATGTTTTGGTGCTTGAATTAGAAATTATTTCCTGCTGCATTTTTCATCTTCGCTTGACATGAAATGTATTTTGTTGTGCTACTTTTATTTATAATGTGTTTAGTTTGTATATATTTATTTGGGGTGGGGCATTGGGATAAATTTTCACTGTTCATTTAAACTTTTGACTGTAGTGGAAGAACTTATAGGTATAAGAAGCTTATTGAATATCTTAGTCATCATCAGCATTGTCATTACCGTTGTTATTATAATGTAGTTAAAATAGGATTACATGAAGTGCATTAGCTAAGACTTCTTTTCATGTTCTCGGTCAGGAAATCCGTGAGCTACAAGAACTTCAAAAAACAATGTACACTTTTCTTCATGTGATCACTACACATGATCTATCTTCAGTCTTCCTTTCACCCAAAAGTAGGGACTACTTGGACCCTATCATGAAATTGCTGCTGCATACAGCTTGTAACCATAAGGATATTCTTGTAAGAAAGGTACTTCTACTGCCATCTGTATTTAATCTGGAAGGATTGGGTCTTCTTGCATATTGGAAAAGGCTCGAACTAATTGTAAGATGATACTGATGGAAATGCAGGCATGTGTTCAGATATTCATTAGATTAATTAAAGATTGGTGTGTGAAACCTCAGAGTCAAGAACAGGTTTGTCGCACATCTGGTTTTTCATTTAGCAGTTTTGACGACTGAGGAGTTTCCATTCTCTAATGGAATTTAATCTTTCAGGTACCAGGTTTCCAGAATTTTATAATCGAGGCTTTTGCAACAAACTGTTGTTTGTACAGTGTACTTGACAAGTCGTTTGAATTCCACGATGCAAATACTGTGAGTGTCGTGCAGTTTTTCTTTTTTGTATTACTTGTTCTCTGTTTAGAAGTTATTTCATTTGTAAGGTAGCAGAATAATTTCTGAGGTGTGCCTGGAAACAGCTTCTAGGTGCTCTAATGGGTACTGGGTTGTGGATAAAACATTACTAAGGATTCTGTACTTGTTTGAGGCATATGGCTCTTTGTTTTCATTTTTTTTCCCTGTTTAGCCTCTAACTTGGTAGTTAAATAACATGTATAACACAGGTATAGTGGTAAATGTCTTCTGTGATTGACTAATAATTTTATGGAAGAAAAATGGAGTAATCATATTGAGTGTTCAATTTCTTTCAAATTTAACAAGAAGCTGCCATTAGCCATCTGTTATAGCACGCATAATTGCTTTTGTTTTATTTTTTGTTCTGTCAGCCTAATTACAGATCAAAACAGTGTTAGTCAATTGTATAGCAATCAATGACGTGACCTATGGTCATACTTACTGCTCTAAATACTTTTTGGACCTTTGTTTCAGCTTGTGTTGTTTGGAGAAATTGTACAGGCTCAGAAGGTCATGTACGAAAAGTTTGGTAATGATTTCCTCATTCATTTCGTATCAAGAAGCTTTCTATCTGCGCATTGCCCTCAAAGTTTGGCTGAGCAATACTGCCAAAAGTTACAGGTAACATGATATGTGCCAAATTGCATTCATATAGTTGAGCTGCTTGTTTGGTTTGAACTATCAGTTTGCAAATTGAAAACTGTGAATCTATTCCAGTTATCTTTTGTTAAACTGCACTAGTTAGCTTCAGTTGCCATGCAAACTGGGGAGTGGAAATTGGTTTAAATGAATATACTCGAATTGGGTAGCATTTTGTTGGATTAAGTAGGGGGGAACCTTCTACTTTTCTCTGTCGTGCGTTTCTATTTATATCTTTATATACTGTTGAAAATGTGCCTTATGAAATTAGATGGACTAAGTGGCTTACATTTTGTTGGAAGAGAAGGTTTGGTTCTTTTTGCTCCAACTCATGCTCTATGCATGTTATGCTTGTTCACCCAGGGTAGTGATATTAAGGCATTGAGATCGTTTTACCAGTCCTTTATTGAAAACCTGAGACTTCAACAGAATGGAAACCTTGTGTTGAGATAGCACATCAGAAAAACAGCAATCTTGTCTTTTAGCAGATGAACAATATTGCTGTGGCTAAATGTTCTTTTGTTCCTTTCTATCTTCAACAGAATCTAGTTTCTGTTTTTCCATAGGTATGTTATCAAACTTCTGCACACTTCTTAGTAGCTTATCTCCCATCATAATTTGAGACTAATATGGGCAAACATTACAGGTGTTTCTTCTGTAAATAGCAAGTTTTTGTCGATTTCATGAGTGAGGTACTGCCTTGAACTATTCGATAATACGGTTTTCTGATTTGTTCTAAAAACATGATTAACATAGGATTAACTTGGTTATATATGTCTGGTTGCAGTTGTACATCTTCGGCCGGTCCATTTGACAGTTCAAGGAGTTCTTGTTTGAGGGCAGCTATTACTTTTTATCTCCACCCCTACCTTCAATCATGTTTCCACTCCTTTCTGATACATCTTTGTATCTTTTAATTCCTTTTGTTAATTTTGGCATGTGTGTATGTAATTAAATTCTTTTTTACCATTCCGAAGAATTGTTTTACAGGTTGCATATGACATCCAATTGCTAGAATTTTTGTTAGTCATTATTGGTGAAAAGAAGTGAAGAAAGTTAATACAAGTTAGACCTTTGAATTCTTACTACATTTTGTTATTTGTCATACCATCCCATGTTTTTTTTAATCCTCCTTGTGTGCAAACAAAGCATGAGACAGAATATGTGTTTCCTTGTATAATGATGATTTATTTTACTTATTTTAAATTATTAGAATGCACTTTATGATTTTATAAATTTAAAAAAGCAAGTTTTTGTTAAATGTTTGTCAAATTATATCAGTAGAATTTGTCGTATAATTGAATGTTAATGCATGTATTCTTAGAAATTTTAATATTAAAATATATGTTTTTAGGTTGTTTAAAATAATTATCAATATTTCTTTAAAATATGAGAGAAGTCTATATCTTTTGCTTTAAAAAAATTAAACTTTTAATATTTAACAAGAACATTGCCTTTTCAAAGTCGTGCAATTTAAAATTAAAAATTCAATATTTATAACATTACTTTTGATAATGCGACGCATAGACATGAACAAGGCAGCGCCTGTCACAACATTCTCAAATGATCTGTTCTTAGCTAATTAACTTAGGAATCACTATAAAAATTGAGCAAAGAGAAGCATGCCCCAAGTCAGGGAAGAATAGACAAAAGGGTTATGGAATTTGTCAGCAAAAGCTACATTACATCAAGAGAAGACTTTGATTAAAACAAGGAAAGATGAGATTTTATACTCAGATATCCATCACAACTTTGTCATACAAGAACGTTGAGTCTCTCATGTCACAATCTGCTTTGACCTTCCCATACTGTCTTCCGTTGTTCATGCTCCAATGCCTTTGGTTTGGTTTCTACCTTGCTTCTTGTTTACGCACCAGAAGAATTTACCATCCTTGCCAAATCATGGAAAAGAAAAGAATGAACAATGAAGAACAATATTTATGAGCTCATATTAATATTCTTTTAGAAGTATGTTTGTGAAAGCGACTGCTAATCCTGGATTGGTTAGATGGGAAAGCTGTGGCCAACTTAAAATGCACGGAAAAGAGGACCGTATTGGACTGCAACAGCATTTTTTCCAGGTGGTGACATTGAGAGTACTAAGTTTAATTGAATAAGGGTTGCTATTGGCGTGGAAAAGACTGTTATCTTACAAAAACACCACATGCGTGTGATGACCGTGAAGTATACTCAATTTGTCTTTTGTTTTTCTCTGAATCTCCTTGTCACTAACAGGAACCGTCTTAGTGTGAAGAAAACAAATGAAACTTTCTTCCCGGAGTCCGGCAGGTCCAGCTTGTGTAGTCTAGAAATACATTGAAAAAACGTGCAATTCCAACATCATTTTGTAATCTACACTCAATTCTTAATACGTTCGTCAACTTTTGGTATATCTTTGTTGCATGGACCGGCTCATTCCAAATTCGGCTAGAGTGATGACTAGTACATGTCACTCAAGACTTGGAATTGAACAAGTGTATTGCTAGGAATCCATATTCTAATGTTCTTTCATTTATTGTTTTGATGGGTCTATAAGAGACATAGATATACTCATCTCACTTATACCAACGTATAATTGTTACACACATCTTTCAGAGACTCACATTGCAGAACCATACAGAATCTGGTTCCTGTTGAAATGGAGAAGACACAAGCACACACACTTATATTATATGGATATAATATATATTCTAAACGCGTCCCCACAAAGACCCGCAAGGTAGAGAGGGTTGCATAGAATTTTCAGTAACAGAACAAGATAAAGACACGAAGCTCTAGACTTATACTTCTGTTTTCTTAATGGGCTTCTTTCAAATCTTTGCTCACAAAAATTCCAACTGGCAGTCACCTTTATATACCTGCTGCTTCCCCATAATTTTCTGCCAAGACTAGGGTAGGAATAAGGGTCTGTGACTGTTTAGATTTGTATACAACCATTCTCAAAAAGCTTGTGCTAGAAGTCTGGCCTGCCACATATCTCATATAGAATGAGTTTCCAATGTTCCAGTTGGAAGTCTTTGTTGTCAGGATGTTTCAAGAGTGAGATCCTGTGTTCAGAACAAAATGATGTAGTTCCGAAACCAAGTTCTTCTCAAAGATTAACCCTTGCAGACTTTAGCAATCCCGGTTCGATAAACTCTGTCCATGAGTTAACAACTAATATCTCCAGCCTGCATATTTTCACCCTCAAAGAGCTGAAGATGGTAACGCACAACCTCTCAAAAAGCGAACTTCTTGGTGAAGGTGGATTTGGAACTGTGCACAAGGGGTTCATTGATGATGAACTGAGGCCTGGCTTAAAGGCTCAGACAGTGGCTGTCAAGGTATTGAACTTGGATGGTTCTCAAGGACACAGAGAGTGGCTGGTACGAAAGTAAATTCACTTCCTTTTAGTTGAAAATTTATCATTTTTCAGTAGACAGATCAACAAATATAAAGTATTCAACTTTTCAGGCTGAAGTGATCTTCCTGGGGCAATTCAGACACCCGAATCTAGTAAACTTGATCGGCTACTGCTGCGAGGACGAGCACAGGCTTCTAGTTTATGAATATATGGAGAAAGGGAGCTTAGAAAAACAATTATTTACCAGTAGGAATTTCTTCTTTCTGTTACTAGTGTTGAACCTCAATTCTGTAAAACAAAACTAAATACGATTGCAGAGACGTAAGTTGGAGACAGACTTTGTGATGAGAACACCAAAACAGAAGTTTTGAGTGATAGAATCCACATAATTGATAGGAAACCAAGCTTGGAATTGTCTCTTTAATCTTTTCTCCGATGTTTTTGCCCTTCTTGACGTGTTTTGACCTCTGATCACTGCAGGATACTCGATGACCTTGCCGTGGTTAACAAGACTGAAAATTGCAGTTGGGGCGGCAAAAGGTCTGGCCTTCCTGCATGAAGAAGAAAAACCAGTCATATACAGAGATTTCAAGGCTTCAAACATCTTGTTAGACTCGGTAATATTTTATCCTTATTCTTTGTCTTATTTATTGACCAAGAAGACGTCTTTTAATGGCCTGCAACATCATTCCGGTTTCAAACTGACAAATGAATACTGCCCTTCAGGATTATAATGCAAAACTTTCAGATTTTGGCTTAGCAACAGATGGACCTGAAGGAGATAAGACACATGTTACAGCTGAAGTTATGGGCACAGCAGGTTATGCTGCTCCTGAATATATAGCTACTGGTAATTCAAGTTTAAGCTTTTGATGATTAGTGACATTAACATTAATGATCTGTATATCAACTAAAAAACGTGGTCTTTTCCAGGTCACTTAACAACAATGAGTGATGTTTTCAGTTTTGGAGTCGTACTTTTAGAGCTACTAACTGGGAGGAGATCAGTAGACAAGACACGTCCAAATAGAGAGAAGATTTTGGTGAGTTGGGCAAGGCCATTATTGAAGAATCATCACAAGCTCGACCAAATAATGGACCCTGGACTCGAAGGCCAGTACTCAACTGAGGGGACTAGAAAGGCAGCTGCTTTGGCGTACCAATGCTTGAGCCATCGCTGCAAAAGTAGACCCACTATGAGCACTGTTGTGAATACCTTGGAGCCACTGTTGGAGTTAAATGATATACCAATCGGGCCATTTGTGTTCATTTTTCCAACTGAAGGCAAAAAGGAAACAGACATAGACATGAAAGGGAGAGAATGCCCTAAAGCATGCCCCGAGGTAAAACATTGTAACAGAGTTGAAGGAAAGAAGGAAATGGAGGAGGACAAAAACAGGCAACGTGGATTTCGCACGCACAGGCATAAGACTTAAGTCATCAAGTTCTCGAGCTATCCATTCTGAAACTGAACTCTATACAGCTTTAGGAACTAGTTTATACTCTCACACGTACACAAGATAATTAACTAGCAGTTTTAGATTGTAAAAGTACTGCTGAACATTTGTATAGCTCCTCTCGTTGCCATTGTAGCCTTCTCTGAGAATTCACACCTTTGGCAAGAATATTGCAACTTGTATACAAATTGATTATTCTAGGGTAAAAAAATAGGGAAACAAGACAAGATACTCGAAACAGGAGACTGAATATTGCCAGGAAGTAGTGTTTCTGAAAAAGGGTCATTTTAAGTTCAAAGCAGCACACTTTCTGACATTTCAACATAAAGCCATCTAAGAATTTCTTACCGGACTGTATTCTGCATATCTCATAATATTGGTGCTTAATTTTCTCATTGACAAAATTTTCAACCCTTAAATACTTTAACAGAGATTGACTTCATTCTAACTGGACAGGCCTTTTCGGAAGTGGTGCTACACCTAAAAATGATCAAAATTTCACAAAACGAGTTATACCATCACGACCAATTGTTTGATGTTGAAAGAATAACAAGGTGGGTGAACAAATTTGAAATCTGTGTTAAAAGATTTCATGCTTTTGGCTAAACATGTTTTGGATGAGAAGTAAAATTGCAGAATTCCAGCAACTCACTTATTGCAAAATTCCAGCAACTCACCTATTGTAGAATTCCAACAACTCAACCAAAACTGTAGTCAAATACAAACTGTTCTATTGCCCTTGGGAATTTGACAACTGAAGGTGGAAGATATTTTGCGGTTAATGGAAATTCCAGAAGAGTTTTAGCTTTATTGACTTTTGGGACGACGTTCAGGTCCTCTCAGACTTTAAGCGCCAAGTGAAATGGCTTCTTAACATTAAAGTTGTTTACTATTTGGCACTATCATTCTGTCAACGTACATTAATGGAACTATAGATCATCTGCTACCCTTTCCATTCCTTGCATCCAATGAAAGAGTCTTCACATCAAAAGAAGACAAAGAGATGCACTACAAAATTCATACAAACTTTCAGTTTCGGTGTTGATAAAAATCAAGCTGTCTTTGCATACTCAATTGGTGAGAGAAAACTCAAATCTGTCTGCAAAGAATTATTCGTATATTCAACTGATGAAGACTAATATGACTATTTTAACTGAAAGGATGGATGAATTTATCCGACAATTACAGCTGCACCATATATGCATACATCATCTCTCCAATGATTCAATACCACATGCTTACATTCAAGTAAGAATAAGGGAACAAAACTACCAAACAGCATAAGCAAAAACAATACCATAGTCCACAACTAAAACTACTATTAACCAAATAGGAGCACCTAACTTTCCAGACACACCACGGGTGTGTGCATTGACACTAAACAGTTTGGTTTTTACATTGCGTTATCAGTTTGCAAAGTAGCCACGTCTTCAATTAGATAGGGATTTCTTCCTTTTCCTTCTCCTGGATTTCTTAGTAGAGTTTAGGCTGATGCATTTGTCATCATCTTGATCCCTAATCCATTCCTCGTGATACTTCTCATTATAGGGAGCAATCTCCCCATTAACGAATGGCTCTCCTGAAATAAAATTCATGATGAATTGTTGGAATGTATAACATTGATACAAATATAAAAGAGTCAAACTCCTTTTCTGCAGATACTACAGAACAGACAGCAAGTAGAAACACAAGCTAAAATCCTATGTTACATGCTGGTTAACTAAAATTACAATATGGAAATCAGTCGTCTTCTGCAGATTCAGTTCAATGACTAAACCAAATATTTGCCAAAAAAAAAAAAATCTGACAAATTTCAGGGAATGACAAAGCACTTGTAGATATAGAACTGGACAATAGTCAATACAAACAATTGAAAATTCACAACTGTCAGAGCATTCTAGGAAATTGATGCAATAGAATATGAGCTCACATAGAGAAAAGCTCACCCCCATATCCGTTTTCACCATAACATAAGTATGAATCCGGTAGAACCCACATCACACTAGGCAATGCTGCACCAAGAAAACAATCCGTGAAAGCTACAAACTTTTTAAAACCAGCTCTATTTCTAGCAAAACGAAAAGGGTGTCAGGGTAACTAACATTTGATCTTAAAGGTCAAACTCTCTGGCACTTTGCAACCAAATGCATAGTAGTACTTGGTAGAAACAGAGTATATGGCGTTCTTTGCTTCCTCTTCACTGAACGTATCCCATAATTAATACATTAGCAACTAAAAAACGAGTCCTGGGTTTTAAGTAACTGAGCCAAGTGATCAAAATCGGTAAAGACACCATCTTTAACAACGGAATCTCTAAAGAAATGTACTTTACCTTCCCAAGGCCATAGCTAATGTCTTCACATATCCTCTAACTATCTCATCTCGAACTGGGTATCCCTTAGGAGCTTCCATAACCACGAGCCAGTGCTCATAGTCACATCCCTCAAGTACACTAGACAACCGAGTCAACTCGGCAGTCCTTGAGTTTGTGGCACCAGAGTCACTAGAAAATAAGAGTCTTGAAGCCGATGACTGAAAACTCTCCGTTGATCTGTAAATAGCAGCCGTCAAATCTAACATTCGCCGGACGGCGCGGAGCATGTGGACGCGGGACGGAGCTCCGTGGGGGGGGAGATGGTTTTAGGGAAATCGGGCGACTAGAGTAGAATAGGTGGAAGGGACATGAGTTGACATTGCAACAATACAGAGAAAGCATAACCCTTTTTTTATTTTATTGATCACCATAATATTACATTCTAAAACGCCGCCGTTTAATCGTTCTAAAACATAGTACAAACCACAAAAACCAAAGCTTGTAGAAAGTGATCACATGACGTATAGGGGAAGAGGAAGCCTAGGCTCAGGAACAGCAGCGAGTGGGATTTTTCTAGGAGTAGATAGACCAAAGATCTCCTCCATGTTCAAGTCCTCTGTCTTCATATTACCAGGCAACTTCCATTTAAATCCATGCAAAATATTTGCCAAGCTTGATTGGATCACCTTCAGGCCAAGACTATAACCAGGGCACATCCTCCTGCCAGCACCAAATGGCAACAACTCAAAGTCATGTCCCTTCACGTCTATGGCCTTTCCGATGAACCTCTCGGGACAGAACTCATTTGGGTTCTCCCACAAACTGGGATCTCTCCCTATTGTCCAAACATTGACAAGTACACGAGTGCCCTTTTGTATGTCATAGCCATGAATGTTGATGTCTTCACGAGCCAACCTAGGCACTAACATTGGTGCCACAGGGTGTAACCTCATTGTCTCTTTAATGATTGCATCAATGAATGGTAGATTAGCAATGTCTTTCTCTTCTACCCATCTTTCTCTTCCAATTACTCTGTCAAGTTCTTGTGTTGCCTTCTCAAAGATCTCTGGTTTCTTTAGTAGCTCAGAGATTGCCCATTCCACTGTCACTGCAGAGCTTTCAGTGCCTCCAGCAATCAAGTCCTGAGGATCATAGTAATAAACCATCAGTCATATAATGAGAAAGAAATATAACAAAAGAAGAATTCGGGCCATTTCCATGTATAACTCAATCATCAGCAAAAGTAGGCCTATTAAGACATCATTTATAGGAACAGTACATGATTTGTACTGTTCTTCCCACAAGTTGCAGGAAGCTTATCAATGGCGTCTTCCAAGGCCAATCTTCTTCTGTTCTTGAAGAGAATTGCAAAGGAAGTGAATCAGGTTTCTGATTACTTTAAAGAAAACAGTTTTATCTGATACAAACCTGAGTAAATGCCTTGACTCCATGTCTCTCTAGCTTAACCTCGAGATTAGGATCATCTGCAAGCTGCAAAAGCACATCAACCATATCCTTAGCCACATAATCCTTGACCCCTTTTCTTCTCTCGTTATGTTCATCCAATACATGCTCCAAAAACCTGTCGAACTTCTTGCTCAAAACCTTCATTCTCTTAATATACCCTTGCAAATCGAAGAAAGCAATCCACGGTATGGAGTCCCCTATATCCAACACCCCGTTAAGCAAAAACAACTCATCAAGCATTTCCTTGAACTCCTCGGGCGTGACAATTTCATTCTCATTTTCACCCTTCACCGTATACTTCTTCCCCAGCACCATACGACTGATCACATTCAAGCTAACGTCTGACAGGTAATCTTTAAGATTAACAACCTCACCATCTGATTTAAACAGGTTTCTAAGAAGAGATTTCAACTCCTCCTTGCGTATGTACTCGTATGACTCAAGACGTTTAGCGCTGAAAAGTTCCGTCAAACACATCTTACGAGCTTGACGCCAATAGGGTCCGTAGGGTGACCATGTGATATCGGAGAAATTGTAGGTTGTGTACTTGCCTGCAGCAGTTTTGGGACGACAAGCAAAGTTAACGTCGTGAGTTTTAAGGATGGTTTTGGCCATTTCGACAGAAGATCCGACCACAACAGGAAAAGATCCGAACTTTAGGTGCATGAGTGGACCATATTTTTGAGAGAGTTTGTCAAGTGATCGATGTGGAAGTGAGCCTATAAGGTTAAGGTTGCCAATGATGGGAAATGGTTTTGGTCCTGGTGGCAGATTGAGTCTCCGGCGTCTGAACCGGCGGGAGAGGAGGATGACAGCTACGGTAGCGAGCCAAGCTGCAAGATAGGTAAACCAAGTAGGATTAATATCCATTTGGGGCGAGGAAATTTGAAAGATTATGTGATGGAACTTTGGATATGAGGTTCACTTAGACATCGAAAGGTACTTATAGAGGCGAGAAGTTACAAGTCTTGGTCGTTGTGGTTGTTATTTTAACGTTTGAAACTGTTCAATGACTTCAAGATTTTGCCGTTATTTCATGTTTCTGTTGAAACTTGAAATGCAGTGTTGTTTTCTTACACAATTGTTAATTGAATATCCCTTGAAAGAATCTCTTCCTTGAACGTGAAACTAGATCTTTGGGAACATAATTGATGCGGCTGTGTATAGTATTTCGAATTGATATATAATTGAGACTTTTACTCATTTGTAGGTAAAAAATGGACAAAAAAACAATAGATTGAATATTTGAGATTAGTAGTTAAACAGATCATTTACGACAGTCTATATTAATTAGAAATAAGATTATGTATTATTTAAACCTTTACAGATTTCACTCGGTAGTAAATTTCTACTTAGTGTTGTTATTGATACGTGAAATTTTACTCAAAAGAGAAAATAAATTCTTATTTAACGAATTTTATTTTTTATATTGAATTCAACTATCCAATTTACATCATAACTTATGAAATAACAATTTTAATTAAATAGAAGAACTTAAATTAAATATTTAATATAAAAAATAAAATTTAAAGACTTTCAACTCAAAATTAAAATTTTGTTTGAG
Source organism: Erythroxylum longipes (assembly GCA_027563885.1). NCBI lineage: Eukaryota > Viridiplantae > Streptophyta > Magnoliopsida > Malpighiales > Erythroxylaceae > Erythroxylum > Erythroxylum longipes. Next base: position 4,282,281 of record JAOQMS010000005.1, read on the forward strand.
GTAAAGAACTCTGTATTAATTTTATTGGTAGCTATTTTGCAAGCTACCTATAATCTGCCATGTTATGTTAAAAGTCACTAAAATAACGAATTGGATGTGAAGGGGTTGTTAGTAGCTCTTGCTTGTTTTCTAAGAAAGTGAAGGAAAAAGCATCAGAAATTGCTGAAGTCATTGGACACTCTTGTGTTTGTTTTCTAAGAAAGTGAAGGAAAAAGCATCAGAAATTGCTGAAGGCACTGGACACCCTTTTCCAAGAGCATAAGAATACAAAATTTGGTTGTTGTAGGAGAGAAGTGGGATATAATTATATTATAAACAATGACTCTTGACTTTATATTAATAGAAGATTTGGAAATAATGGGCATGATAATCAAAAGGGTTACTTTTACTGAGTCTTGGTCTTTCCTTTACGTAATATAGGAGTTGTTAGAACTTGACCATTGACTCTCACTTAGTTGGAATTTCACTGAACTTTCACTCAGTTCAAAACCAGAAGCAAAAGCAAATTAATGGATTTGAGTCAATGCAGCCGATGGCTCTCCCAACTTTAGTTGGTGTAAGATTAACTTAAAGGCATTAGTGGGGGACCAATTAATCAAGTTCCTCGTAACAGAGAAGAATACCCTAAGCTGGCCACTTAGAAGCATCTTTGCGTATGTTAAAGAGTGATTTTAAGCCTTATGAAACTATTACTAAGAGTCTTTTTAGAAGTATTATTAAAAGTTTGTAATACATATATTACTTCTAACGATTCTCTAGATAAAATAATAAGTATTCATTGGTCTTGGTCGATGGGAAGGTTAACTTTTGTTCATTGAAAAGGAAGCATACTTGGCCACCAATAGTTCATAAACAGTGTTATTTTAAAG
>JAOQMS010000005.1:4296398-4314547 GCA_027563885.1 Erythroxylum longipes
TGCAAGAAGTTGCATTTTGTGAAAATGTTAGATATCATTAGTTAAGATCCGTGATAGAAGAGCAACAATTAATATTAAAGAAGGATCATACGGATTTAAATGGTGTTGATATGTTGACTAAAGTGGTTCTAAAAAACAAGCACATTTTGTTGTAAGTTTGTTGGGTATCTCAAGTAGATGATGAGGAATAACATGTCTTTCCCATATTTGGGCTATATGGGGAGATTGTTAAGTATCCAGCCCTATTTTGAGATTTTTCATGATCGTAAACGACTTTATCGTTCATTTCTTGACTTACACAACTGTGTAAATTAATTGTTTAAGTCTTTGCAAAGGTGTGAAGATACACGACTATGTGTGGAGACCGTGTACCATTGTGCTATGAAAGGCTTTATACTTGGATAACTCATCATCAATGGATAGAGATCAAGGAAAGATATTGAATGATGTGGCGGATAAGATCATAACATATACACATCAGCTCTAAAAATAAAAACTATATGGGAGGATCATTTGAAGAGAGTAGAATTCTTCGTGGATATGAATGAATCATTCCAAGTTAAGTATAATCTTTTATCTTGTTAGTTGGGATGTATATAAATCCTATCATATAGGGTCCTATTTGGATGAGAGTGGCATCTAATTAGTTAGTGTGATTTAATCTGATGAGGATAGATGTGATCTAATTAGTTCAGTTTAATTAGGATTTTAAAGCCAAGAAGTGCCTATAAATAGCTTATTTAGGTCAATGCAGTCATAACCTCCAAAAGTGAGGTAAAACAAAGAGAGGACAAAGGGGGTTGTTACGGTTGTATTCTTATCCTTGTTTGATTGTTTTCAGGATTTATTTGAGTGATTGTTGATTGTGATAACAACTTAAGATTTAATTTTGAAATTTTGTAAAGCAACTTCTTGAAGTGAGAGGTGAGAGATCAACTTTTTCTGTAAATCCTTATTGAGTTTAGTAGATTATTTGTCTATTTGTCACATAGTTTTTTCATTTGTACTTTAACGTTAAATCTTGGTGTTTGTTTCATCATTTAATTTCTCCTCATATTTTTCTGCTGCCACGATAAGAAGATTTCTTTCTTGTCGTTAACATTTGGTTGATTTTTTAAGAGTTGTTTATTTGTGTCCCAACATAATTTAGTCTACTAATTGATCAAGATTATAAAATTTATTATATTATAAAAGTTATTAATTTATAAGGATTATATTATATATAATTTTATACACAAACGAGTAGTTAGTTAAATATCGACTTAATTAGTAAATCCACGTGAATTGCGAGTGAACCATCAAACTTTTTTTTTCACTAAAAGCCAATTACTTTTTAAAAGATTTTTTAAATAAATTAACAATAAGTGATCACAGCAAGTTTGGCTCCATCGAGCTAAATCTATGTTTCGCTCCTAATGTGATAATGATCGTGAAATTAAGGGCGGCCATGGAGTGGTTGACTAGAGATCTATTTCACAGATTAAGACAGCCAACTTGTTTGATTGTTTTCTGCCTAGTCGAGAACTTAACTTGTTGACTGCACCATATCGTGTATATATTTAATTTTTATTTTTTTATTTGTGCTTATGAGATGTGACGATATCAAACTTTAATTTATACCCACTAAATTGTAGAAAGCATTGAGTTATAATTATAGCCCAAGTCCTTTCATATTTCTAAATCCTGACCAAGAAAGGCACAATAACTCCCATTCTTGTGATCCACATGTTGTGTTTCTGCTACTGCCACAATTATTTGTAGGATCGGACCAGATTTTCCTGTGGCTATGGCAACCCAGCCAGCTCGGACTTTCATGGTAGAGTAACTGTCCTGGAAATTATCTAGGATAACCCCGTTCGTAGCAGTGACAGGGTCATCTTTTTTGTGTTGTATTACCTGTGAAATATAAATCTTACAAGTCATAGGTTGCAAGTTCTGTAGCTGCATGTTTTTTGAAAGTGCAGCAACATATAGGACTCAATCTGAGTTTCAGAAATCCATCTCTTTATTGAATAGCTTGGGGCTCTATAGATGATCAAATCCTATTGCATATACAATTCTTCTAAGTTAATAGACTAAATTGCAGATATATTGATAAAAATATGTAAGAATGGTCCTATGCAGATTACTTGCTATTATTACAATTGTGACCCACTTCAAAAAGATGTAATAACTTAGGATGCAACTATAAATGGTCACAAGTCTAAGTACCTCGTTCTCAAATTGAGACACTATTTGGTACCCCTCTACATGTCACTCCAGGGTCTGAACTAGGTGCTAGTAATTCATACGGTAACACTCCTGCACCGCATCTATTCCTCAGGTTAGGATCAGCATTCCTTCTGTCAATCTCCTTCTCTATCTGCCCGATCCCTGCTGAGAATCCGTAAAATGCGTCAATCATTTCAGCATCGCCCGTCCAAATTGACGGTTGTTGTCGTTCGCCAATATATTCCTCGTCAGGTGAATGCGTTGATAGTGTGTCTATCACAGCCATAAATTTGGTTGCTTGTAACAAACTTGGCAATGCTGATAAGAAATACTTTTGTGGATCAGCCATGAAAACTTCATATTCAGGGTCATTTTCTTCAGGGATTAATCTTCTCATCAAGGGAGGTCTATTAGGCACATAACCACCGTAAGGGTACTGGCCAAAATTGAGGGCAGCATGTTGTGCAGAAGCAAGCCAAATGATGGTGGTGAGGATGGAGACAAGATCATCACAGTTGGCTAACGAGGGCCACCAATCTGCATCGCGAAGGTCAGCATGGCCAACATTGACAGACTCATAATACCATTCTTGTAGCTCTTTGTCACTGCAAATCATGCTTGCATTTGGGTAGTAATGGTTCACATAGGTGCGTACCCAGTTCTCTATTTCATACCAGATAAGAAGTCCATCTTGGGCATATGGGTAATCCTCAATTAGAAGCTTCAGGCCATGCGGTTGTTTCGGGTCTGGTACAGCCATACCCCTACAAGATCATCAGGACCATGGTTAGATTTCTCTCAAAATTTTCATTAAACAGATCACTCTAACTCTCAAATACAGATTCCATAGCAAACTCAACAATATTGACCGCTTTCTTGTTGTCCCAATTAAACAGTATGTTGTAGAACTCGAGTTCGAGAGTACGTCTCAGTATAGGGAGTTTTAACACTAGGCCACTTCACTGCTCTTTTTAATGCTATTGAAAAGTACAAACTTAGAAGCTAAGGTGTTACCTGCGAATCAGATCAGCAGGGAGGCTTTCCATGTCAAATCGCCAACTGTTCTTATAAGCAGAAGCACTGATCTCCATGGCATAGCGGCCAGGAGTGAAGCAATTCTCAATAACAGCATCAGCATTAATCAAGCCTTGACGAGCCAGGCCATTGATCTCGAGATTATACCTCATGTGTGGATCCAACAGCTTGTATATGGGGTGCATTGCACTTAATTGCCTGTGAGCTGCTAGTATAAATGGCTCCAAACTAGCATGTGTACGTAGCCTGTATTTGCCAGATGTCAGTCAATGGCTACATCAGGAAACTCAATGAACTAGCTAAAGTCTAAACCTTTCAGTTTAGTTAGTAATTTCTGTTCTCAATCTTACCAGTGATTGACAAGTTGGTGAACTCCAGCATCGTTGGAGCAGACGTGAGCCTTGGCGAGTTGCCAAATCCAATTGCTGGTGGCATCAACAGGAGGTGTCACAACTCGCTTTGATCGAGAACTAGATGCTGTTGGTGGAAGGCTGAGTTCTATAGCAATAGGTTTAAGTGTCCCAAGAGGGGTCAAGAAAAATATGGTCCGAGTTGCATATGATTTTCTACCATCGAGAGCATTTATCCGGTCCAAAAATGGGAGATAAATGTCATGGTAATCCACTATATACAGCTTATTATCCTCCAAGGCCTGCAATTATCACCAAGTGGAGGACACAATCATTAAACCATCAATAATGGTTAGAAAAAAAAGAAAAAGAAAGAAAATTTTTTATAACCATACTCAAATTTTAGCTATGACTACCTGTTGAACTGACATTCCATTGAGATTATCCACAATGTGTTCTTCTTTAAGAGCAGATTCTTGTGAACCATAGATTTCAGGATCAAGATTACTTTTGGGAGGAAACACCTGAAGCCTCTGAATGTTGACAGGGTTAACTCCTGAGAGTGCTTGACGGGCAAATTCATCATCTCTCAACCACGCAAACTTGTCCTCTGCACGTTTCGATCACATTCAGATCAGTAAAATAATCACCGATTAATGAGCAACTAATGAGGGATTAAACCGACATTCTACGCGTATTGATGATTAATGCACTTTGCAGATAGAAAAAGGTAATGGATGAACTTGACTAAACAGAAAGGCATTGGGAATTCAGAAACCACACTTTTCAATTCATGAGAGCCTGGACCCAATGGGTATCCAGAAAGAGAAAAGAGAAAGCATATGATTAGATACTTCTTTTTTTTTCCTTATTGATCAAATGCTAGGTATAAATGAATCTTCTCTTCGATAGCTGTAATAACCCATGCTAGATTTGTTTTTTCCATTGCTTTTTTATGCTGTAAAGTGAGTTCCACTAGACTATAATGGGCACTGGACCACCACCAACTTCAATGCCTTGAAGTTGTTCAGTTGGGCTTCAGCAATTATGAAACCATCTTTCTGCTAACTGGGATATTAAAACTGTTATCTAGGAACTGTAGAAAGTGTGACACATTAATTCCATGCAATACTAAATAACCATTCTTGTGAACAACTAATTCTGTAAACATAATACTCACTGGAAACAATCTTGGGCAGGTCATATCTGAGGAGTCCCTCACTAGATTCTTGAATCTTGGTCACCACCTTTGGCAATGGTAACTTCCTCATGATTTCATCCTGCAACCCTACTTTGAGAAGGAGCCCCTCTCTGTAGAGGACATCAATGTCTGAGAACGCACCAAAGTCATGATTATCAGCAGAAATGCTTGCCTTTAAGGATGGGATTAGATTATGTAGCACTGCCTTAAGCCTGCCAAATGAGAAAGTATTTTGCTTGGACTCTTCAAACTGTTCATCTCTGGGCACATACATAGGAGATGGCTTTTCTACACGACTTTCAGCATCCATATCTGGTAAAATTGTACAAAAATTTAGTAGGATTCTCAACATCATTGCTCAAAAGTTTAGCTCCAAAGTTTTGCGCAGAAGTGAAGATATGCAGAACAGATGGAGCACTAACCAGTATCAGTTGGGCCACGGCCAGTGCGACACCTTCTTGGATATGGAATTTTTTCACCTCCAAGATTTGGCCTAGCAAATTCAATACCTCTGTCTGGATTTCCCAAATCATTGTATATATCATAGTCATAAATCCTGTCTGATAATTTTCTAACTCCTTTGCTATCACCCCTGAGATTTTTCAGCTCCTTTTCCCTCAGAGCTCTGAGACCAGGCGGTGTCTCACTTGGTAAATATGGCTGCTCAAGTAAAATTATAAAAAGTTAAAACTCTTAATCTATAAACAAGTACCTGGCATAGCATATACCATGCACTTGTTGGATACAAACAGTAGTGGAAGCTCATACATAGATAAGATTAATCATCTTAGCAACAGGTAACAAATTTGGCCATCATATTATTATTCTGGTTGCTTCCAGGTGATGGGTCCACGGTTCATTGTAGAGAGATGTCCCATCCAATAATACAAGAATCTCTAAATAAAGTCATATTTTTCCAAAAAGAAAAAGGTCATTGTCATTTTCTTTTTGTATTGCACCTAAATGGATATTCCTTTTCAACATCATGCAATTATAATGATCATTTAAATTATAGATTCATGGCTGGAAAATTAAGATTGAGCTGTGCAACGAGGCCAAAAGAGAACACCAGAAAAACAACCTAAAAGTTACGATATAGAACATGAGGATAAGACAAATAAAAGAAATATATTGCTTTCATATGAGTAGGCTTTTGGAATTGTTCTTCTCTAACATAAGAAAGTTTCAAAGTCTAATATGTGTGTAAGTTGACCTCTGTAAGTGTCGTGTTCAAGAATACATGCAAGTGAAAATCTGACTGGCATCCTCCCAAAGTGATAGAAGTTGAAAAAGTAGAAACACGTAAGTATGAAGAAAAGTCAAAAGACAAGTACCTCATTTGAAAAAAATATCCTCTTTCCAGGATGATCTTTCTTTGATTGAACCCAGGAGTTGCAAGGGAAATGAACTGGACCGCAAGCAAAACCTTCAATAGTGATACTCTCCAAGAAAAATTCCTTTTGGTGCTTGTTGTTCACTGTAATTGCCCCAGGCACCCCAAAGGTGGAGTCTACTGTGAATTCTGCAGTGTAATGGACCCTCTCTGCCTTAACATTTGATTTCTTCGACCAGTCCTTTAACCCAGCTTCATTGCTTCTCTTTGATACTTTAGTTTCTGCAAGAATTCCTCAAATTATTAACCCATATGGAAGACTCAATAAGTACCTCCGAAGATTAAGATCTTCATCTCATTTCCGGACAAGCTTTGAGGACCCAAAAGAGGAAGGCGCAAATACACAAAAGGCTAGAGTTTTCATAAGAGAACTGGTAAAGAAACGCTGAACAAGTGATAGAATGACCAGATATAATTAGAGAACGAAATTTGAAGAAAAAAATCTCCTCTTTCTAGCAAAACTGCAACCACCTGCAGAATACGTCATAACACAGAAAAAGAAAATTCCTTACTTGGATCAACTTCAGTACTAATAAGCTGCAAGGCAACGTTTCTCCCGATCTTGTCAGTAATATTGTCCAAGTGCTTAACAATGGTCTCTTTGAAGTCTTCCTTGTGCTTGTTTCTCACAGTCACGACAGCTCTCACCTTGAACTTCACTGCCTTCTCAGGCACGATAGTACTCTTGCTCTTAATCAAATCTTCACTAATAGCTGCAACAGGGCCTTTCACAACTCTGTGCACATACATCTTTCTCTGCTCTGGCACCAAAACCGGATTTACCAAGAACTGATTTTTATTCCAACCCTGATGGAAATTATGGTTGATCAAAGCCTTTGATGATGATACAAATGATGATCTCTCGATCAAAGAACTACCCATGATTTCTTTACTAAGTGCCATCACTTTTTCCCTATCTGCGTGCTAGTAAACTCTAGATTTTTACTATCACAGAATGACAAAAAATGTGAATTATGTGCTAAAGGTGGCTTTTCGATGACTATGCCTCTCTTTCTCCGTGCCTCTATGCTTTGTGTATGCTTGTTGGGGCACTACTTATATACACACACAAACAGCGGGAGAAAAAAAAAAAAAAAGTCCATGTGCTGTGGAGATGGAGGGCATCACCGTCCACACGTTTTTCAAATTTCGCTAGTGAAAATATGGTGGTGGGGCTGCTTCGCTTTTGGTGGTTTGTAGGTTTGAAGCATTGAAATTGTTTTTTGGAAAACCAAGCTGAGTCTCGAGTCAAAAACGAGGTAAAAGAAAAACAAGGAACCAACGCGCTAGAGGGGAAACAAGAACGAAAGTGAGGTATGTTCTGTTAAAAAGACAGAAATGTCCTCCATCCGTTAGCTGTTTCTCTTGCGTCATCGAGTGTTTTGTTATTCGTATCTTTTCATGATTGTAATGGAAACAGCCGCAGATACTGATTAATTACAAGATCTCTTGATCTATGAATGGTTCTGCCACGAAATTCCCATGTGTGATCTGCTTTCTTCTGCTTAAAAATTGTTGTTATTGCATTGAATTTGATGAGACGTTAGCATATCTTGTTTTGGAGACAAATTTGATACTTCTCAAGAACATAACATTTGTTTAATCTTCAAACGGATCCACCAAATTCTTATGAAGTTGCTACTTATGGTCGGTTGATGATGGCTTTAGAGCATGACCCCACCTGATATTCCGACCATGAAGCTCTTACTCCATGTCAGTGTACTTGTCTTCCCTTCATTCCTCTATTTTTCGCAATAGTAGAGACCCCTTTTGTTGCACCGACCAAGGCTCTTCCAAGCTTTTGCCTGGTTTTGCTTATGATAAGAGAGACTGAGAAGACTACAATGTGACATAATAGAAGAGGCACATTGGTAGGCTTTTGATCAGATCATTTCTATTCTAAAACATTTACGCAAATCCACTTAAAATATAACCAGAACAAGAACTTACGAAAGATTAATGGACATGTAAAGCAACAGGAGGAGGATAAACCTACAGTAAGAAAGACAGACAGAATGACTCTATCAAATGCTGGGAATTGCCAAATGAACACACACCACGATCAGTTTGTATAAATCACATGCAAAAGCTACTACAAAAGCTACTTAATGTGGACCCTTCACCAAAGGTAATTGGAAAAAAGGAAGAGAGATATCTGAGGAGGGTGCATTTCCATTTTTTGAAGCTATCAAGTCATGATAATGGTGATGAACTATGACTTTCGAGTCATACCTCTCCTTTTGCAATAGCCACATTTGAAAGGCTATGGAAGATCCACGGTTTCAGTTTGTACATGTACCTTAAACCACATTATACATTAAAATTAAGGTCTAAGGCCCCACATTGGATTTTATCTAAGATTTGCCTGCTGGAATGATTATGTTGCTCGAATGAATCACATTGAAATATCAAGATGTGCTAATTAATTATGTGTATATTTTTAAGTTCACATGTAAAAGTTAGGAGTAAAAGTGGATTTTTTATAATGTGATTTTACTAATTTTAAAAAAAATAATTGTTCTCCGAATTACTAAAAAATAATAATATAAATAAAATTTTGCTTAAGTATTTTTCAAATTATATATTTTAATTAAAATTGACTAACTACTATACACACGCGACGAGGGAGTTTGTAAATTATATTATCAAATTATAAATTTTGATAAATTTGAAATAATAAAAATATTTTAAAAATAAGTAAAATTATATTAGAAACAGCTTATCTTTCAACCAAAATAAAAAAAAGTTATTATGCGTATATTTTCCAGTTGGTATGTATCGTTTTCCTCCGTCTGTTCATTTAGGTTCAAGCTTGTCAGCTGAGCTGACAAAATGGTCAAATTGAGCGAAAGAACAGCGACAAGCATAATCACATTCCTTATTACCCACGTAACTCAAACACATCTCATCAAACATTATTAGTGAAGTGATTGGGTTACACTAAGTCTTCATGGACGTATAATGCCAATAAAACAAGGGTTGATGACTCCATAGAAGATTACATAATGCAACAGAAAAGGATTTGAAACTAGCATATTTGTGGCGTGCTGTGGAAACATTTTGCATATGCAAACCTAATTAAATGCCCGTATCACTTGGCCGCCTTGTCAGCTTCCTACTCATTTCCTGGCGTGCTGGTGGTGGCCGAATGTTCTCAGTTTTATTTGGTTTTAAAATACTAGTCAGGCAAGATTCGTTCTTGCCCAGCAAGGATTTATAGAAATTTATCAGTCGCAAGGTTAGGCGAGACCAGCTAGGAACAAGAAAAAAGTTCACTATTTTTTAGTACAGAATGATTTGTGCATAGTTGGTCCTGTCAAGATCCGTGGACCATGTAAGAAAAAGGAGGAACTTGGAAAAAGATAAGAGATGAAGCTCATGGTGATGAGATTGATCAGGTGGTAAACTACTTTTTCTGCTTGTATTACCCTTCATCTTGTGGTGATGTAGGGACATAACGAAGTTCAGATAGTTTGCTTTTTGGGACTGTAATTTCCCTTAATGGTATATACCTTTTGCATCAAAATACAGTGCATGAGTAGAATGGTTGAGCTCCTGCGCGAAACCCCAAAAACGAACAGAGAATATAGAAGACATATTCACTATACATATTCCACTAAGTTGTCATAGTGAATATTCTTATTTAGGAGTTTGGGTGTCGCTTTTTTTTCGAATGACTTTAGTGTTAACAATGGAATATAATTCTTTTATATCAATAATTTGTAATTGTTACTCTTTATACTAATATTAAAATAAATAACAGTTATATGTTATAAATTACTAGTTTTATTTATTCTTGTACTTATCTTTTTTCTAGTTTGTGTATTTATCTATATGTACTGTAACATGTATTCATTACATATTTTTATAATTTTATTTATTTATTTTAATATTATTATTACTTTGTATTACGTATGAGTCCGTCAAAAACAGTCTTTCTATTAAATAAAGATAAGGTTGTATACTAATGGTCCTCTTTAAACCCTACATTTTAGCGGGACTCTCTGTAAGTATTATTGTTTTTGTTTTTGTTATAAATTAAATATTTTTATTTTGGATTGAGGCCGAGTGAAATATTTGTATCCCATACTTTTAAAAGTCTCTTTGATACACCAAAGGGAAGGTAAGTGAAGACAAGAAGAAGGAATCTTTGACAAAAATCTTTATTCTTACATTTTTTAGGAAAAGTGTAGTTTAGTTGGTGGATTTGGATTTGGATTTGGACTTTATTTTTCTTTTGTTTGAACTTTTACCAAGACAAGTATAAATGGGAAAAAAAATAAAAAGAAGAGTGTGGTACCTTTTATTCAAAATGACAATAACACAAAAAGTAAAAATAAAAAGAAAGAAAGATTGAGAGTTCGTGGAGATAAAGATGGACCGTTTCTAGCACTAACCAAGTCTCCTTCAAAGTAGGATAGTCTTATGGTAATTGGTAACTTACGGTATTCAACTTCTATCTCTATATTGTCAAATTGTCTTTGTGGAAGATATGAATAATGACTGTCCTTTTTGGTTGAAAGTAATTAATTTGAACATTGAAATGCATACTCATTGTGCAACTAATTCAAAACTAACCAAAAAGGGTTTTCATTAAACATAAGAAAGTTCAAACCTTCAAAAAGCTTATAGTACCCTATTATGCTTCAAATGAAGTGAAGATCCTTTTTTCAATATTGTAAATATTCCAAAAAAGGGTATTTCATTAAACATAAAATACTGTAAATATAACTTTAGAATTCCACCTACTTTTTTGTTGTACGGAAACTTCGTGGTGCATGTTCAACGGACAAGACTTCTCAGGCAAATTTGAGTGTCATAGCTTGCCATTGACTATCCTCAGTCAAATTATGACCATAAGTTGCTTAAAATTTGTTCAAACTTATAAAATTTCTTAAAAGTTAATGTTTTTAGTATATAAGACTATCGGTTTAAGGAAGTTTGAAAAAGGTGAATTTATAGTTACAAATAAATAATTTTATCAGTTATTCTAAGACTCGTAATTTTTTTTGCTATGATACAATTTAAAATAATCAATCAATCGAATTTGACAAAAAGGGCTCTTTTTTTATTTATAGTCAAAGCATGAAACATTAATTTATCAAATTTTGAAGATAATATTTCAAAAAGTGATAAATAAAATTGTCATCAAACAACTTGTTAAAAGATAATAAATATTATTCTTATATAAAAAAACCTTCTACAAAATCTTATTTTTCCTCTAAGATTCAGTATTTTCAAAGACTAAAATCTTGACCCCGTATGAATACAATGATTTAGTAATGATGGTCTTACATTCTTTTAAGTTTGACAATGGACTCGTTCAATTCGGCTGACTGAAAATTCTATTTTTTTTTAAAAGAACGTCAATATTTGTACCAAACACATCACCGTCCATCCATGAAAACGTGACGGAGTTAGGCGCATAACGGCTGCACGCGACGGATACTAATTGACGAAACGAACCCCTCCGGCCACTAAGGTCGCTGTCCCTTTGGTGGACACTGTTCACCGCCTTAATCCATCTGTAGTTTTGGTACATAACATGATCAAAATTTTATGATGTAGGTACGATCTGTTCTTGAGATGGGAATTGCTTCTTTGAATATAACAACATATCTTGATCGCAATCTTAAAAGTGGAGGAATTCTTCAATCTTTTAAAACCACAAAGTGGGGGGTGAAGTAGAAAGAGTATCGATGGAGGGTACAGGGACATCAGAAGTTATAGGGCCGTGGCGTTTTCTTTTGTTTTACTAAGTTACCTATTAGTATTATAATATGGACCACTAGTCCAATGTGAAACATATGCTAAAACTTCACATGGTCCCCCCAATTGGAGCAAACAAAGTTAAAAGAACTTTTTCATTTAAACATCTTTTTTTTTTTTAATTTTTGTTCGAGTGGAAGATGATTTCATCCCCAAAACTCAAAAGGGAGTGCTAAAAATATCTTATGCTTCCCAATCCGTCCCAACATAAACCATGTGCCCGAGCTTTTTCTGTGTTCTAAAACCATAGATTACCGAAAAGTTAAAACCCAAAAGAGAACAACATTAATTTATGCTATTGACAATGAAAATCTCATGTTGTTTTATTATAAAATGGACCAAAAAAAGCACAATTGATCTCAAGTACATGATTATTTAATTATTTTATATAGTTTATTTATAATATATATAATACAAATTATTATGTATTATCTAAGAGCTTATCCAACCAACGCAATGGTCATTAAAAGAAAAGGACAAAGCTTACGTGACTTTGCATATTGTATTATTTAGACATGTTCATCAAATGGCCTAACACTTAATTAGGCCCAAATCCTGTTATATAACATATAGGCCGCCAATTCTCCAAACAGGCCTAATCCAAGTTTTATGCATTACACCACTTCTTCTCCTAGCAGGGGAAGACATTCATCCGTTTAGTAGCTACTTAAATTTACTTTTTTTTTGTTTGTTTTCATCCCCACCATCTGAGCTGCCTCTCCATCACCGGCCTGTGTCGCTTCCTCGTCGTTTGTTATGGACCTGCATCGCCTTTGCCTGTTGTTCAATGGGTGTTAACAGTTCTCCACTGGTTCCAACAATCACCAGCAACGGTTCGCCGCTGGTGGGCGACACCTTCTCCAGTTATTGCTCATTTCATCGAATACCCAAAGTTACGTTTTTTTTCATAGATATATACGGAGCCTTCAAAACTCCAGTTTTCGTCTCTCACATCTCCAAAAACCAAAATCAAACTCAATAATTGAGCATTTGCATGCTTCACTTATTCCAGAAACAAAACGCGAATAACAACCAAACTCAAATTCCTTTTGTAACGATTTTCCACAATAAACACAGATTCAATTTTCAAAACCCATAACAAACCGAAGCATACGATAAATCTGGATTGACTTCTCGGGACTTCTAAGTTTCTGGTTCAAAGCATCTTGAAATTTTCAGACTTATTCTGAGGTTGTGAGTGTTTCCAAAAACCGGACGCTGTTGTTCAGATTATCGCCAGTCATCGCATATAGCAAGCAAATCAAAACACAAAATCCAGCCAGCACCAGATTTTGATTCTTATTCATATGGGTTTCTCAAAATTGTCAGTCTCCGAGTTCTAGAATTTTTAAATTTTAATTTGAACTTTTCAGATTTCGAAAACTCTGATACGCTGGCCACCCAAGATTTGTTTCAGTGTTGTTGAAACTACATCGTTTTACCATTAGATAAATTTCTCGTAACGACGCTGGCGTGTCTAATTAGTAAGAGTCGTTGATATGTTACAATGTCTCGTAATTAAAGATAAGGATTAGATTGACGTCATTTTTACTTTTTTTTTTTTCAAGTTTGGGTTATAATTAAAAAATTAAAAAATTATAGATTTTTTTATAATTAACTCTTATTTTTATTTATAAATGATTAGCTTAGATAAGTTCAAATCAGATTAAACTAATTAAATTTGATATGTTAACTTTTGAGTCGATTTTATTTTTATCAATCCTATTCCCAATATTTTGGATGATATCTTCCTACTTTGGATCTTAATGATTAGCATAATTGGCATCTTACTTGCGTACGTGCTAAAACTCTCATGTTTGATTATGGTGGCTGTATGTATTTTATGGAGAAATAATTTTAATGGACATGAAAGTTGGTCGCCATCTAACCATCATTAACAATTAAAGCCCTTATAAACAAGTATTTGGCCAATATTTTTGACATTTCTTATAAAATTGGAAAACATTTAATTATATTTTTCAATTTTTTAATAACTTATCAGTTAATTTACGTAATTTGATTTGGATAAAAAAATAAAATAACCTAATAAATGATCTAAATCAATGAGTCGAAGTCCAGAAGATAAATAAATCTCGATCAGTGTAGACTGGACTTATATCGGCCTGTGACGGAAAAATTCGATATGAATGCTAAGGATTCTCTAACCCGTTAAGAGAAGTTACGTTTTGAGAAAGCTGTAGAAAGTCTTTATCGCATTTCGGTGCGCAGTTTCTATAAAGGCAGCAGTAGATTCGCTCTCATTTCGACTTCAGAAAGTTCGTTTGAAGTTATAGAATCAAAATTAAGTATATTTCACATTTCTTCATTTATTTTCCTATTACATTCGATCCAAAATAAGTAACTATGGTTCGGTTACATATTATAATTTCTGTTTCTAACTTTCTTATTTGTTTTCTCATTTCTTGAGTGACAAATGTTTCAAACTCTCAAGTCGGCATTTCCCATTTCTTAGTCCACAACAAGCAAGTTCATTCAATGGCTACGTGGGATGTGGAAATCAGAGTTGAGAAATCGTAATTACAAGACAATGTTAGTGACAATTTTATTTTAAATAATACCATCGTTTTCAATTTTCCAGCAAAAATGGATATTATGATTCATGAACCCTTTAATCATATTTTAAGAAAAAGTGTTTCTTACCCTCCATTCCCATTTATATAAGAATGAACAAGTGATAGCATATGATTTATAGATCACAATTGCTTTTCGAGCATATGGTGCATAAATTATCATACACACATGATAATTCATAAATCATAAGATTTAAGTGAATATTTAATAACTCAAAAGCCAATCGATAAATTCGATTTAAATGATATTTATAACTTGCAACATATATTCACTCGTAATCAACTATTCTTTTCAAATTTTAGATAAATCAAAATTTCTAAAATTAGTATTATAAAATATTTAAAAAATTAATTGATAATTGTCTTGACTTACGCATAATAGAAAATTTAATGTCAAACTTTGCTAGTCTAAAAACAAAAATAAAATATTAATTTGCTGAGATCATCTTCCATCAATCACCAACCAATAATAATTAAAAATATTTATTTCCACCAACAAAAGATTCATTAGGTGGATTGACATTTTTAGATATATTTTAAGAAAAAATTGAGTAAATTACTACTACTATCAAATTATGTAAGACTCAATTAAAATTTAAGTGATTCTTTGTAAAACAAGATTAAGATATATTATTAACACCAATATAGCAAAAGATCCATGCTTATTGTGCATAGAAAGTAGTAATCAAAATCTGACTTGAAGGGGTAAACTCGATTGCCTCAAAGACCCGGTTGTCGACTTGTGGCTTGTAACGTACATGCAAGCTTTATAACTCGTTAAACTAATTGTTCCCATTAAAGCACTCCCGGAGTTCAAGCTTCTTCCCAATTTCCAATACAAAAAGGTTTCTTTGCTTTTGAATAATGCCAGTTTCCAGCCATGGAGCTCTACAGGAATAAGGAAAAGGTATCTTTTATGTCTCCAAGATGGTCATGATTTTCTCAGATCTTTTTGACCCCCAAAAATAGCGAACTCTAATAAATTGATGAAAGAGTAAGAAAAAAGGATACGACTTGAGAGAATTCCTTAAATGCAAGTTTTGAAATTACATCAGAAGAACAGTCTAAAAGTTTTAAGACTTTTACATGGAATACTGAGGGTGGTCTTCTACAAACACAGAAGGTTTAGGTACTAAGAGGAACTCCCACAACAGGAACAAGAAAACTGGTCTCCATCAAAAGCCTTTGATGATAAGCTTCTATGGTGGCTGCACCGTTCTTCATGTCCTTAACCAAATTAAGATAGTAAGCCTTCAACTTCCTTACCATGCAAGCGTACCGCAACTTCAAGCACCTCAGTCTCATTCTTCTGAACATTCTTGTCAGAATCATACCTCGTCGGGGCTTCTTTCCGCCTAGACGTGCCGTCAATGGCTTCCGTCTTCGAAGCAAAACTCTCCGGCTGGTCGGCCACCGAAAAGTTGGGGTAAGAGGGGTTTGGTGAGGAATGTCATGACATCCTTGAGCCATGAGAGTCCAAGAGGAAGATTGTGGTATGGAGCTAGGTCACAAGCTTAGGGAATGGGGAGAGTTTAATTACATTACATGGATGGTTGACTATATAAAGAGACAAAGGCATCTTTTTATCAACTTGGAGTCTTCTTTGTTGGTTGAGAATCTATTTTAGGTACATGATCACAAAATGGCAGCTTCTCACGTTACTAAAAAGGAACAAGAACAAGTAAATAGTATTAAAATGTGGATGGTCCGTTGTTTTAGCAACAAACAATCAAATGGTCTAAGGGCAACAGCTAAGTCATGGATTGGAGAGGCTAGAAAAACTAAGAAATAATTATGTATAGGGAATGGAGTGGAGAGTAGTTTTTAGATAATTAATGAGCTTTGGATTTTGTTCAAGCAGTCCTGATTTTCTTGTAACAATTATTTATTTATTGCCTTTTTTTTATCATAGCCTCTTGATGTGAGTGAGCTTCCTTAGTGTGTAATTGATGAAATTGGATGAATTCATCATGGTTTTAGACTATAAATTATTACTATTTATGATCATCGTACTTCATCATTTGAATTAATTTAAAAATTTTAAGTATTAAAATTTTTGATACTTATAATTACAAATATCTAATAAGACAATTCAATATTATCAAAGTTATTTATATTTTTAGATAATATTATAAAAAACCTAAATTAAATCAAATCATATATAAAAGCTGCAAATTAGTAAAAGAAAAGTTTAATATTATAAAACCTAAAGTAAAAAATTTTATTAAAATCATAAAAATATTTAAAATTAAAATTAGTAAAGATAAAATATAAGTATCTTTTAAACTTCTTAATAAAACAAAACAAATCAAATAAAAACTTCAATTGAAGGGATTATGCTCTGGCTTACTCACAACAATCATGCACTTTTTTATATACCCAATTATCCTATATGACATCTCGCGTTATATATAAAAAATTAATAATAGTCTTAGAAGTATAAAATTGAATATTATATAATATTCGACTTTCCTCTTTCACACGAACATTTTTTAAATAGTATGGTTCGGAATAGGTTACGTAAACTATGACCTAAATTGGAGTTATACTCAATCTGCAAGCCTCTATCTAATTATATTATTTGTTGGTTCCAATGTCGAGATTAGTTTTATAGATAAAACAGGTGCCTACGTTAGTGAGAGGCATCTCTCAGCAACTAGATTAATGCACTAAAATCAACCATATGAAAAGGGTATATGAAGTCATTTGTCCTACATATTATCAATATATATGATTAATGCACTAAAATCAACCATATTATATATTGCAACTGCCCCCTCATAAGCAATGACTCTTGAAGGGTTATATTAGGCGTCTATTTGTTTTTATTTTTTATCTTTATTTGTTTTTTAATTTTAATAAAAATTATTTGTTTGAGTTTTTAGTTTTGATTTTTGATTTTTGGTTTCTGATTTTGATTTTTGTTTTTTTTTCTAGTTTTCAAAGTTTATGAAAAGGACAAAAGGTGGTTGTTTTTTGCTTTTTTTTAAAAATAATCTAGTATATTATTATTTTAATATATATTATTTAGTTATTCACATATTAATTATTAATAAAATTTATGAATACTTAATTTAATATTATATTTATTTCATTAAATTTATGAATAAATAAATTTTATTTAATAATTTATTTAAGTTTGGAAATTAACTAAATAAAATTAATTTAATAATTATTAATAAACATAATTGAATTAAAATATTTTCAAAATATATAAATTTTAAATGAAATTTATGCGGCGGAAATTGTTGGAAGGACAACCACTTAATGTGGTAGAAATTGTTGGCCACTTTTCACAACTTCAGTGGTAGAAATTGTTAGAAGGACAATCACTTAATGTTCAATGATATATACATGATGTGCACAGCTATGATAATCTCCATTGTAAGAAGTAGAGAAATTATCCAAGGATAATGATTTCCTAATATCCTAAATTATGTTATATATTAGCCTAAAATAAATTATACTATTTATTTATAAGTTTTTTTTTCATAAACGTTTTGGGTGTTATCATGATTTGCTACATTGACTTTTATTTTATCATTATTTGTTTTATTTTATTTATATTTTTATTTATTTATGTAGGTCATTTAGAAATA
>JAOQMS010000005.1:4321004-4357498 GCA_027563885.1 Erythroxylum longipes
TACATTACAAGCACAGATACTGTAAGCTTTCCGTCTTAAACAAGAAAAATGCATAGGATAGAGATTATCAGGAATGATAATCAAACACGGATACAATTGTCTCAACCTTCTCCAACAGCCAACTTAAAACTGGTCACCTGGGAAGTTTAACCTCATCTGCTACATTTGCTTATCACAGGAAGATACAGGAAATAGCATATATAAGACAAGAAACAAAACTTGGTTATCATGGTTAAACATATGTTAGCATGTCTTTGGGGAGTCGAGAAATGGTTCAATTTCCATCAAAAACAATATATAAAACAGACCCAGATCAGGTAAAGCATTCTTTGATCTACACTTTTCTTGTTTTTAGGCTATTCATGATAATCAATTGGCATTCATGCAAATAAAGTATTAAACTCTTCAATGTCTAACAGGAAAAATGTTTTAACTTTTATAAACTATAACATCTTGCTCATTGATTCAGCCGAAGAGACTTGATCAAAACTGGATTGCACACTGTCAGTACACTTCACTAGAAGAGATGATGAATTTAACAACGTCACAAACTGGTAATCTATTATAATTTACCAGTAGCTTGCTGCTAAAGGAAATAATGCAGACACCAAAAAAATTGTTTCACCTGTAGCATGCCAATCTCTTTCTCCAAGATCTGTACCTTCACCATCTGCCTTCTTTTGCCAAACAAATCAAAACCTCCAGGGGGTGACTTGGGGCTCATCGGTTGCCCCGTTGCAGAAGACCCACAAGATGTTTTTGAAGAACTTTTGGACAAAGCATCCATACTAAACTCTACAGGTAGTAGAAACGAACAAGAAATAAACTTTCTTTCGCAATGCCAAAGTTCTACTCAAACTTTCTTTAGGGATTGTCCTGGGGGCAAAGAGGTGTGGAAATAAGGATGGTATAGTCCTAGTATATCGAGTACTGTTGTAGAGACGGCACGGAGAAGTTCATTGGGTTCTCTGAGAGAACTCAATGCAGGTGGGTGGTGATGAGAGAGACAGCGAAGTACGAGTAGATGTTGAAACTGCCATTGTTGCAGGCCACACGTGACTGTCACATATATGACACATTGGAAATGGTTCAGTTCAGTTTAGGCAAATATTGTTTTATTGTTTTAGTACCACCTTGGACCTCTGTCATTGCTATTTGAAAAAGCTGCAATATCCTCTCGAGGCTGGTCAAGTAAGCAGACGTTGAATCCTTCTGAATTAATTTCTATTTTAACTAATGACGTTTCTCTCAGTCAATTGATTCTACTAGTTGCACAAGCAAATGTAGCTGTAAGTACATGCAACTTAAAAAAAAAGAATTAAAAAAAAACTTAAAAAAATATTTGGAACCGGAAGATTATAAACAACTAAAAAAAGTAGCAAAACCATGGAGGGTGTAATAAAACTTGGCAGGTGATGTGAAAATGGAGGTTGAAAGGAAGGAACGAAGGGATGTGAACGAGAGTGTGTACAAGGGCAAGAAAGGGGTAAGGGCACAGAGGATTTGAGTTGGCAAGAAAGGGAGAACTGTTCTAAAGAGTCAGGAGAGTGACAAGACACGACAAAGACCTTACAAGCGATAAAAGCTACATAACGTGTTAAATCTCAGGAACAATTTAGCATCCCCATGCGTAGACATCCAAACGTGCGCCTTCTTACAGGTGGTTGTTCTTTTCTAGGGACCAAAGTTACCACAATTTGGAAACCTTTTATGCCAAAGAACAGAAGCATCGCACACCGTTGATCTCAACAGTGAAAGCACTGTAAGCCCCAAGGACTGGTAGTGGTAGGCCCATAGATCGACTCGACTCCTGAGTTGTCCAACCACTTGACCATTTTTTGGCTAAACCTAACTGTAGAAGTTCCCTGTGTTTTAAGCAAGTTTTCTTGTTTAAGAATTTTACTTTTTAACTTCGTGGGTGGCACAAAAGTTAATTTTCCTACCTTTGATTACAAGAGTCGAGTGGCCCACGAGGAAAATAGCACAAAAGAACGTCAGGAATCCTAACACAGTAATGAAAAAAAAGCACGAATCTTTCAGCATTAGAATCATAGATACATTGCCCCTGTTACTGTGTGGTATAAGCCCCCTGCCTGCAAGTACGATGGGGTTAATTCAGATTCTATCAGCACCTGATAATAATAATCCTGTTATCATAAATACAGCCATCTCAAATGTACAAGTGAAATATCATAAAATGAATTACACGTTTGGAGACTCTTGCCCTCCATGTCTATCTAGTTATGATCAATACCAAACGGTTAGTTCACTGCATGCCCCCTAGCAATGGTCACCCTTACTGTAAGAAAAATCAGATAAATGGATATAAGGCCTATCCCGAACAATTTGCTTGGACGCATTTGATTCCGAGGTAAAACAAGCACTGCCCACAAGAGTCCTATCATGAGAAATGCCATTGTGTAAAATAGGCTACTGTCTTCAGGAACTATATATACACCATCATTCTGTGACCAGGCTCCTAGCAGCATTGAGATCCCCAAGCCAATGAGTGTGTTGAAAATTGGGCCTGCATAGCATCCGGAGAATGCAATTTGCACGCTGTCTCCACCGTTCATCGCCAGTGCCACATTTGAGACCAAATCACCCATTGAATTGCCCCATGCTAATACAGTCAAGCCTAGGATGGACGGACTAATTCCCAATACCATGCCTAAAGATACTAATAGAGCAACAAGCTCATTAGCTATCATATAGAACCACACAATACTCATCACGAAACCCCCCAAAAGCCAGGCAAGCAAGAATCGTTGAGGTGGATGATCGGTTACAGTGAATTGATATGAAAGAACAGAGAGTGTGCAACCAACCATAAAACTAAGAAGATAGACTATAATCTTACTTTGAGTATCATTATTGTGTTCATTCCATAAAAATGCCAGAAGAATGGGAGCTAATGCCGTACTGGTAACAGCATATGGCTTTGACCAAGTTTCCTCTTCAACCAATGGAATTGTCAGCCGTCTTGGAACAGTGAGTGGCATTTCCACCAAAGTACATAACCTGGAAAAGGAGGATGAGTTGTTATTCTCAGCACTCTCATCGATCCAGCCCCAAAGGTGCCTCTCTTCTTCGTATGCACCAAGTTTTGACGGGCTATTCGAGTATATTGCGACATTTGAAGCCCACATCCATGATGGTAAAGACGAAGGTAGATGGGGAACATCACTGTCAGATTCGATGTCGAGCAAAGAACTATAAATGTTCACATCCTCGTCAGCACTACCATGTGAAAATATACTTCCACGTACAGGTATCAAAGGGGTTAACGAATCCAACTTCAGCCTCTGTACATGCTTCCTAAAGAACTCATTAGCGGCGACAGAAAACGCATAAACCAGGTAAATGGAGATAAATGCAATTGCTGCCCCAACAGTCACCTTACCAACCATCAAAATTATGAACAGTGACAGAAGTGTGAAAAGCAAGAAACATATGTCCCTAAGGAAACATCTTTTATCAATTTGAACATTCTTTTCTGCCACAAACAATGAAACTGTCCCAACAACAATACAAGTGACGAATACGACACCTCCCAAAACACTATTAAGACCTACTTCTCCTGCATTCTTTCCCACAAAGGCGGCAATACTTGCAAATACATCTGGAGCTCCATTCCCAAGGGGAAGAAGTGCAACACCAGCAACCGTAGGAGGCAAATGTAAAAGACCGGACAACTTCTCCAACGAACAACAAAAGAAATCAGCAGCAGTGTTCCCCAACAAATAAAACAAAGCCGCAAGCCAAATAATTAATACCGCATAAGCCAAAACTCTAAACCTACGACAATCACAATACAAAAACTTCATGTAATCGAAGAACCCTCCAGATGAACAATCAGGATTTGCTTTTAAATACTCACATTCATCAGTATAACCCCTGTGATTAATCAAACCACCACATGAAGCTGGATTATTAACATCCAAATCGTTCTGATCATCTGTCACATTACCAATAGCTGATGAGTTCGAACCAATTTCAATCATATGCCGATGAATTATTCCAGTATAACCCGACTCATTTTCAAAAACAGCTCGCAGAGTGGAATATCCAGCAGTATAAGTATGTCTAACATCTACCCGGCCATATAATAAACCCAGAAGAATCATACTACACAATCCATGAAAAGCCCATCTAAAGTATGATTTTTTCGCTCTGTACAAGCTACAGAACACTTCCATCCTAAACTTTCAAAGAACAACAGACAATCAACTAAGTTTCAGAACCAGAGAAACCCAGATGACCAATGATCCCTGGGTTTCATTACTTGAGAATGAAACCCTAATTTAAAGCAAAGATCAAATCTGTAGCCTCGTAATGTAGACAAACAATGGAATTCAAGTAAAATTTCGATGATTTACCAGCAAAACTGAGAAGATGCGAAGTGTTTAGAGGGAATAACGATTAGGGTTTGAGATTGGCAGGTGGAAGAAGAAGAGAATTGGAGAGAATTTGGGATTCTTTACCCTGACTTTGTCTGTTATTATTGTTGGTCTGGCTGTTCAAGTCAGCTTCCACGTTTCGATTTGTTTTTTTAAAATTATTAAACTGAGTTGTTTCTCACGTTAATAATTTATAAAATAATATATTAGAAATATAGGAAACTTTTAATTAAATTAAAATTATTATTTAATACTGATTTATTAAATAATTTATTATTTAATGTTAAATTATTAAATAATATTATTTATAATACTTAATTTATATGCAGTAAATTTATTTAAATTAAATTATTATAAAAAAGTATAAAATTAGGCAAAAAGAGGAAAACTACGGCGTAATTTTTCAGAGACGATGCCATTCAGTGTCTCTCTCAGTGATAAGATTGCTCCGCATATCAACCAAACTTTCACCTATCGAAAGTGGACAGTTTTTATGTGAAGGGCGTGGTGTGGGACCACGAAACCAATGATATAATCTAATCCAAAATCTAGATATGAATCAATCAAACAGATGGCATTCAACTCGGTGTTAGTGAACATGGACAGAACTTCCAAATGCATCAATATTGGACAAACCTCTTAAGGTCATATCGTCACGTCTCTACTCACTAAGCTACTAAGTCACTCCCTCTCAGAAAGAAGAAATCTCGTACCTTTGCTCTTCTTTTCCCAATAAATAAATAAGATTAAGATCCACGTTATCTCTTTGTTTTCGATTCTTGTTTTGCTGCTGACAAGATCTTGGAGAAAGGTTAGAACTTAAGATGTTTACAATTTGGATGTATTTTTAGATGTTTATGCTGATCTGATATCCCCGTTTTAACGCAAAGAATTTAAAGTCTTTGGTTTCTGTTGGTCGGAAGTTGGAGTTTATGATATCCGTTCTGTCAGTTTTTCCTGTTTGATTCATTTCAGAAAGAAAGTTCTGATTTTTATCGTTTCCCATCAAGGATTTCAAAAAGGCGGTGAATTTTGGGCAACGTTCGTGGAAATTTTGATTTTGGGCTTTCATTATTTTGGGGATGCAATATGATTTCTTTTGTTTTTCTACATTTTGTTATTTGCAAGATAAGAGATGGGGTTCGATAGGAAAGAGTACGAGTTTTTGGGGGATATCGGATTGAGTTCCCGCAATTTGGGTTGTTATGTGGGTGGCTCCTGGAAAGCAAACGGCCCTGTGATCACTACTGTGAATCCTGCAAATAACCAGGTTTTTTCTTCTTTCATTTGAGATGGACCCTTCATGCGTGAGTTCTCACATGTGGGGTCTCCATATGCTGTCAGTCTGTTACGAGTAATTCCTTCCTTTTTTTCCCTCAATGAATGGGTTTCATGGATGCATGTAGATTATGTGGACTATTTTGGATTTAAAAGATTATCTCGACTACTTCTATCCATGTTTTAGATATTGATGTCTCAATCCTTCTTTCTAACTGAAGAATCGGTGTATATGTGTACTATAATTTTGTAGCTGTTATCTTTTACACTATGTTTTAATTAAGTTATCACTATTTTTGATAGTTCTAAAGTATTCTAGTCTTCCAATTGAGTGTAAAAAATTGGAAATAGTTTGTCAACTGGGTGGATTAATACTAGAAAAGAGTATCTTTACTCTCATTACATGCATTGCTTGTGAGGTATTGTTCTGACCTGTGAAACTACTTATCGACATTAGAATTGCCTTGCTTATTTATCTGCGGATGTTAGTGCATAGCTCGAATTTCCATTGATGAGATTGGTTGGCTGATATCTTAATTCTTACAATGCCTCAGGTGATTGCTGAAGTTGTGGAGGGCTCTCTTGAAAATTATGAGGAAGGCATGGAAGCTTGCTACAAAGCGGCAGAAATGTGGATGCAGGTGAGACATTAATTCATCATGAATTACAAACAACTTTATGTTTTACTTGCCTTATATGCCTTTTGTGAAGTTTGTGAAAGCTTTAGCAAATCATTATATCTGCTACATTGGAATATTTGGAATCGACTTGTTACTTTTATGCTTAGTTCTTGTTCTACTTGGAATTACTCCCACCTCAATTTGGCATTATGTAATGCTACAGGTTCCTGCACCAAAGCGAGGTGACATCGTCAGACAGATTGGAGATGCATTGAGGGCGAAGCTTCAACAATTGGGCCGCCTTGTCTCACTTGAGATGGGAAAAATTCTTCCTGAAGGAATTGGGGAAGTTCAGGTACTCTATTTTACGTCACAGTAGTGTATTTCCATTGGCATAATCTATGTAAAAACTACCTCTAGCCAGTTTGATCTTAAATATTTTTGACATATGTTGAAGTATGCTGGTATTCCGTTCTAATACTTTGTACACACCCACTTGCTGTTAAAGGCCATCACTGTCCCACAGTTTGTTGTTGATTACGTGTTGTGTTGATCTTCTTATTTTAACTTCATATGTTCAACTGTCTGCAGGAGATTATTGACATGTGTGATTTTGCTGTGGGATTGAGCCGGCAACTGAATGGTTTAATCATACCTTCAGAACGTGAGTACAATTAGAACATCTATTTCGTCTGTAGTTTGTAGCATTTTTATTTCTTTAACAGCATCTTCATAGCATTTTTAACTTCCAGTTTTGCTTTTAAATTAATTTTGCGAAACTGCAGTTGTTTGAGTTATGAGCAGAAATATTGTCTCTACTTTTCTATTTTGAGTTCAGATTTTGTTCCTGCAGTTTTTTGAGGCTAATCCAGGAATAATTATATTTCATCTGTTGACAGGTCCAAATCATGTAATGTTGGAGGTGTGCAGCTTATTTTTTCTTTTATTCTGGCTTAGTTCATTGGATCTTTTGAAATAGTTGTTAACTCTCTACACATCTATGTGGTGCATAGACCTGGAATCCTCTTGGAATAGTCGGTGTGATTACAGCTTTTAACTTCCCTTGTGCTGTCCTTGGTGAGTACTATACCTTTCTCTAGTGAACACCCGCTAGTCTTTCTATTTTCTGATCCATAGCTTTTTACTTTTCTCCACATATATACTTACTGAATTTACGGTCTGTTGCCTTGTAGGATGGAATGCTTGCATTGCGCTTGTCTGTGGCAATTGTGTCGTTTGGTATGTTACCTCATCAATATGGAATCAGTACAATATAGTATCTTTTTAAGGTGTATTTGATATAAGCCATTCCATGTTATTATTGAATCTTGGCCTTGGGTGATCACATGAAATGCTTCTTGACTTCCCAAGGAGTTCCGAACCATGAAAGGCAGAAAAGGACAAGTCCAAAACATTTGTTTATAGTTGGAAATTTTGTGCTTTAGGATCACTTTTGAAGAATCTGTATTGACCAATTTCTTAACTTTTTGTATAGCAGCTTTAGCCCTTTTAAGTCAATTTTGTTAGACTTTAGTTTCAGTCAAGGCACTTGGAATTTTGGAAAATTGGTTGAATGTTAAGGCATTTCAGCATCCTCTATGGTTTATTGTCAGTCCTGAGTTCCTTTATGCCGCAGGAAAGGGACTATGTTATTCTCATTTATTTTATTTTCTATCCTTTGATTGCAGGAAAGGTGCACCAACAACCCCTTTGGTCACCATAGGGATTACGAAACTTGTAGCTGAGGTGCTGGAGAAGAATAACTTACCTGGTGCAATATTTACAGCCTTTTGTGGTGGTGCTGATATTGGCCAAGCAATAGCAAAGGACACAAGGATTCCCCTTGTCTCATTCACTGGGAGTTCAAAGGTGTTTCAATCTTGTCCTGTATTATAAGTTACTATCCATCAACTATCTTTCTAAGGCAACTCTATTTGACCTATATTTCTTAGAAAACTCTCTCTTTCAACTATCTTTCTATGAAAATCCTCTCTTTCTTGTTGAATTTATCTGTGCAATATGAACTGCATACAATTACTTCTTTTCATTACTTGAAAGCAGTTGAAAAAATGCATATGATATACTTATTTCTCATATTAAAGTGCTCTACAAGTAATTTAGTACACATTTTCCTGGTAAAAATTACTGAATTCGTGGTTTCTGGTTTCTGTTTGATGTTGATGTATTTCTATTTAATCTACTAAAAAAGATGTTTCTACAAACTCTCTACATAAATGCTAAACTTGGGATTTACGTCAAATCCATTTGAATCGAAACACATATTTTTCAGAGCATACTGGATATATTGTGTGATATCTAACATTTTCCATTTCACATAG
Organism: Erythroxylum longipes; assembly: GCA_027563885.1. Classification (NCBI taxonomy): domain Eukaryota; kingdom Viridiplantae; phylum Streptophyta; class Magnoliopsida; order Malpighiales; family Erythroxylaceae; genus Erythroxylum; species Erythroxylum longipes. The sequence goes on from JAOQMS010000005.1 coordinate 4,329,642, forward strand.
AGAGTAATTATTTACTAATCCATCTTTGTTTCATCTAAATGATGAATAAACAATATATAGGTTGGCCAACTTGTGCAACGAACAGTGAATCAGAGATTTGGTAAATGCTTACTTGAGTTAAGTGGCAACAATGCCATTATAGTCATGGATGATGCAGACATCAAGCTAGCTGTTCGTTCTGTCCTTTTTGCTGCTGTGGGAACTGCTGGTCAGCGCTGCACGACATGTCGTAGGCTGGTATTGTAAATCATCCTTTTCTGTTTTGGAACTTTGGCATTTGATAGCTGTCTGGTTTCTTGCTTTCTGAACTTTATGTTTGTCTATGTTGTAGATTCTTCATGAGAGTATATATGATACTGTTCTTGATCAATTACTTGACGTATACAAACAAGTTAAAATTGGGGATCCATTGGAGAAAGGATCCTTGCTTGGGCCACTGCATACTTCTGAATCGAGAAAGAATTTTGAGAAGGGAATAGAGATCATCAAGTCCCAGGTATGGTCGGCTTGGTTTATCTTTCTCTAAATCATATAAAATGGATTTGTTTCTATGTTAAGATTGTAGATGGTATTGAAATGAAAAGGTCAAGATTTTGAGCAAGATATCTTCCCTGGAATGGCTAAGAGATTTCTTCTTCCATAACCCCATAATTTTTTTCAGTTGTAAAGTCATGAAGCTGTTTTAGTTGCATAGTTAGGATTTCCAATCATGGTTGCATGTTTGTTGAATTATTTATTTTTGGGCTAGGAGTATATTTCCTGAAGTTATTCAACAATTAGTTTTCACTGATATTTTGCAGGGAGGTAAGATCCTAACAGGTGGCTCAACTATAGAGTCCGAGGGGAATTATGTGCAACCCACTATAGTTGAGATTTCTTCTAAAGCAGATGTTGTGAAGGAAGAGCTTTTTGCTCCTGTTCTTTACGTGATGAAATTTCAGGTTGGTTCTCTAGGAACATTTTGTTTGGCTGGGATGATTATATGAACAAGTGGGTTACATAGTTTCTTTTGTTTATCTGCTTTGCAATTGATCTAATTCCTGAAAATTGGACTCTTCTCTAGACTTTACAGGAAGCTATTGAAATAAACAATTCAGTCCCTCAAGGATTAAGCAGTTCTATCTTCACCCGCAATCCTGAAGTTATCTTCAAGTGGGTTGGGTAAGCGCCAATAACTTGTATGAAGTGCTTTACTTGCTTTCCAAATGTTTAATAGCCTTGAATGTATGATATTGCCCAAGATTGGAACTTTTTCTGTCATATCATGAATTTGTCTTCCTCTGGAGTACTCTACTGTTTTTCCGGTGAAGAGCTTACATGGTGACACATAACGCAGACCACATGGAAGTGATTGTGGAATTGTAAATGTAAATATTCCAACAAATGGTGCTGAAATTGGTGGTGCTTTTGGCGGTGAAAAGGCTACAGGGGGTGGCCGTGAAGCAGGAAGTGATTCTTGGAAGCAGTACATGCGACGCTCCACCTGGTAAAGACGATTTCTACATCTAATTAGCTTCATTGGTGGATTTGCATATATTCTTACATTTCTATCTCTTGCATCTCTGGTCTGTAGAGAGAAATATTCGTTTGTTGATATTGCCATTTTAATTCTTAATTTCTTGGTCGATCTTTTTTGCAGTACAATCAATTATGGGAGTGAATTACCGTTGGCACAAGGAATCAATTTTGGCTAATAAAGACAGCTTAAGGTGATGAATATCATCATTTTACAAATCAACTCTACTATGCTTTCCCACTAAGCAATGCTCTTTTGGGTTAAATCTATGTTTCTTGCTTGTGGGTTTCAGAGCTTTATACATCCTTGGCTTTAACGTGAAGGGTCTCCAAACTTTGGTGCAGAGATTTCATCTGAAATCTTTTATGCTTGAAGCTACCTTTTCCCTGAATAAAAGTCGGCTGCGCAAATTCACTGAAGCGTACGAATAACGAAATTTTACGTTCATTTAGACTGTTACTACTGAACTCATACTTGGTTTAGTATATGCTTCTGTTGTCTCTGTCTCTTAATATGAATGAGAATAAGCAGTTTTCTTGAACTCTGAATTGATTTATGCATTAAACTTATCTTGATTCAAGATTGACATATTAATATGAGATTGTCATGTGGTTAATAGGTAATTTATGTGTACCCGAAGGGTTATTCAATACTATAATTAATCAGCTTTCGCACAGCAGCTGCAGCATTAAATAACTTGAATTATTGGAGTTGAAGTTGTTTTCCATGGAGTAGTTCACCTTATTTAATGTTATCATTGAAGTTAATTAGTCTTGACTTATAAAATTATTAATCTTCTGAGTAAGACAAACAATAGATATGAATCATGTGACCTTTTGCAGTCAACATTTACTCATGTCGTTGAAAGATGCCTGCAAATCTGAGAATCAAACTTCAAGAACTTGGAATTATATTGCCACGTTGCTTGATTGGAGGGTTGGCAAATCTGGCTTGGCCCTTCTTAAATCAACAAGTCTAGTCTTGATTAGGTTAGGTTTTAGATTAGACTTGAATTTAAAAGTTTTGAATTAGATTTAATCAAATTGATATAGTTGATTAAAATAATATTTAAAAAATATTTTTAATTCAACTTAATTCACTGCTTGAGTTTATTGCCTTGAATGATTACGAGATTAGAAATCACATCCACAAACTTTGAGAAAATAAACCATAACCAAGGGAAACTCTTAGGAGGAAAAGTGAAAGCACTTGATCTATAGGATCTATTCTGTGAACAGGTATGATTCTCCACTAAATGGTCATACATTGCAATAACTTAAGAGGAAAGTTACTTCTTTGTTTCAAAGATTATTTCTTTTAGGTTCCTTAGAAGCCTTCTAATCTACCGTATTCCAACTATCTCAACTTGTCACTTCCCAAAATCATATCTTGTGGCGTGAAATCCTTGTTGCCAAATCATTATCTTCATGTCAATGGCAGCAGTAGCTTCTCAACTTTTAGAAGTTGCAGGTCACAAGTTCTTTTGAGTGATCTCTTTGACCATCAACTAGGTTTTAATTACTACAGTGAAACTTTCTTTCCTATCAAACAAGTCTAAATGGGATTAAGAAGAAACAGAATACGAACTTTTAATGAGTTGAATGTTGATTAGGACAAATGTGGCAACAGGCAAAGTACTGTTTTAAGGTGGTTAGATGATAAAAGTTCATGTCATGATTGTAACAAGAGTTTACAGATGCATTGCAAGGAGGGTTTTGGAGCTGTTATTTTCCAGGAAACTAAACCAACATTTTCAAAGATAAAGCAATTATTTATTGCTCCTTATTATATTCACCATCAGTCCTAGCTGGAGATGGGCGTATCCACCATTAATGCTCTATTTACAAGTATTGAGATACCTCTGGATAAGATCATCATATGATATTTCCAGTCCTAAAATGATTGCATCATATGATATTTACTATATGATCATGAAAGATGACGTATATTTATTTATTTCAATGTACGCTAACATATAGCTTAGAAGTGCAACTTGTAGTATGCCTAATTAATGCAATCTGATCAAATCTTACTCAAGATAGGATCCGTTGGGCAAGAACGTTAAATAGAAAAATATTTCCTTTCATTTTCAAATGAATCAAGTGCACTTTGGATGATAGATGAGTTACTTAAAAAGATTTTTTCTTCAAGTGACCAATGAAAAAACTAGGACAAAAGATATGAGACGCTCTCGTGTATTTTAATTGTTTTTAAAAAAATTTCTAAACATTTATAAACCTTATTTGACAATCAGAGGATTGCATTAATTGTTAGTTGATTTTATCAGCGGATTAATATAGTTGATTTGACCTGCGGATAATATCAGTTATTTATTTAAAATTGTTTGATAAAATTAGTTGTTTAGTATTAACTGTTTATCCCGTAAAATTTAAAGTTAAATAAAAATAATTAATTTAAAATTGACTTATTGATTTTAGATTAAATTGAATTGAATTAAACAATATACAAATGGTAATAATATTATATACTAAATATTGATATAAAAAGGACCTAAATATCGGGAATATACAAAAGCAATTAATGTAATATAATAAGAGATAACAAATTTAAAAGAATTTAATTTTCTGATAATTTTAATTTAATATTAAATATTTCAAAATTTTAATTTAATCATTAACTGTTTAAAATTTATATAATTAAGTAAAACTTATATCTCCGTCTCTCTCTCTATATATATATCTCTCTCTCAATCTCTTTAAGCATTATGTAATAACTTTTAGATATAGTAGTTTTTTAATCCTTAATTTCTCAACCGCTCGAATACTTTTTTCAATGGGCCAGGTTGAGCCATCCTCAGCCAGGCTCGGCCTGGCCCAGTTTGACTTATTGACATCCATCTTTCCAAAACAAGAATATAGAGCTTAGTCACGGGGGCTATTCATTCAAGAAACCAGTAAGCTAGGTGGGTCCTGTTCTGATTGAGATTAAATTGTCCCATAGCAATCCATGTAGAGATGAAGCCCCACAAACTACATCAACATGCATACAATTATTCATCTCACCAACCTTACATACACAGACTGCCATGTTCAGTGACTCGTGGCTGTCTCCATATTCACCTATCAGTAGCCAATTCACTAAACTGGTTTTAGTCTACGTGTATGCTCTCTCACAGAGAGATCTAATAGGAACCTTTGGCTTTTTCTCATATACGCTTTGTCTCAATCTTCTTTCAGACATACTCCCCACTTCATTTATCGTTTCTCTAATGTATTATCCACATGTATGTATGTTCTTCTGGTCCAGGCAGTGCAGTTTTATATATGGCCCCACTTGTATGTACGTAATGTATGAATTTAAAAGAAGCATTGCCTGGCTACGGTTCTCACCATTAATACAACCTGTTCATGTCTACCAATTAAAATCTAAGGTTCGAAAGAGAGTAACCATTTCTTGGTTGCCACCCTATTCTGTTCTCCCTATCGTTATCTACTTTTTAAAGTCAGGCTCCTGTTAAGATTTACTCAACTTCTCAAGCCTATTCCGATCCGCAATGTTCTGATTGGTAGAATCAAGAACAAACTTATCTGCCACTATAACTGAGTCAACTGACGTAGATTTTGATTCTTACCAATCTTTTCTCCAATAAAGATAGAGAATTCACAGGTTCCTTGCTGTTGTAAAGTACATATTCAGATTATTAACCATTTCTCTAAGCCATTGACACATAATTAAAAATTCTATCTTTAACACAAGTTTAGGTGTTGTCTCATTCCCAAGAGATCAAGAATCAAGAGACTTGCAAAGATGAAGAGACTCGTACAAGTTAAAGGACAAAGTGTCATTCATATGACAGCTCAATCATATTTGTTTTTAGATACTTGTCAATGGAACAGTTCATCTGTGACAAGATAACAACTAAACTTAGCAATGCCATTAATGGCCCAAGCACCAAGAGAATCACTCCAGCAGGATCATAACTGGGTATAACCCTTAAAAAATTGCATGCTAGCCAAAGCCTTTTTTTTTAAAACCTACAAATAAACTCAGATCTCTTCAACCATTTCAGATTACAGGCAATGATTTCTCACCAACTTCCAACTAATTGTTGAAGTTGGTGGTTCATACACTCCAAAATCGTATTGTACCCTAAATCAACGTTGCTAATCCAACTACGTTCCACTATTGATGGCTTCTTGTGTCAATCAGTCAAAAAGGAACTGGAACAAGAAGATGCAAGGAGAAAAAGGAACAGAGAATTTTCATTTTTTGACAAGAAATTTTGTATCTGACAGCTATGTAACTACAATTGAAGGTCCTAAGATTCACATTTTTTGCATTTTCTATTATTTTCATAAATAAAACTTAATTCCATCCCCTCCCCTGCCAATCTGAACTTTAGTTTTATTGACATCCATGTTCCACACTTTGATTTACATGTCATCCAGACAGAGTAGGGAAACAACTTCCAGACCTAGTAAGCTTAGCACGAGTCGGTGTTTCACCATCATTACTTTTGGTAGGACTAGTTGGGGTTGATCCGGAAGCTCTTGGAGAATCCAAACTTCGGCGAAGAATTTGTCTCATAGCTGAAATGAGGTGCATTGTTGGATCAGGAGGTGGTCCTGAGGACACAAATTGCTTGCAGAAGTTCATGTGCCTAGTCAATGCTTCTTCTGTGCTAATAAGCCTCTCAGTCCTTACATTCTCATCTTTTACAGCTTCTGCACATAATCCACATATCCATTTTCCTTGATATCTTTCACGTACTCTTTCAATATACCCTGGTGTGCACTCCTCCGTCAGGCCACAACAGTCGCATTTAGCAAACTCGATCTCGATCTGTGTAACGAGTTTCGATGATGTTGATTGAGTTTCTGGAGCTGAGACAACCATAGGGTCGCTGATTACAGTAGCAGACATTTTGCCAATCACCTGGAAGCCATCACAAGCACACACGCTATTAATAACAAAACAAAAACTTCGTGTCAAAATTAGCTCAAACTATGCAACAAACTTCTTAGGTAGTCTCCGTTAATGGCAACTAAGATGCATAATACCAATCAAGCATGACCAGAAAACATGATCTTTAACATCTTTAATGCAAGACAGATATAGCAAATATTGGTTCTCTACGAATTTTCCAAGAATATATAAATCACTAAGATGGAAAGTTTACGTGGAAAAATATATGAATTAATGCCTCGCATAAATAATTCTCTTTCGATTTCTTTCAAAGAAACAAAAGAAGGAAACTTAATTGAAGACAAGCTGGACCGCAAAATACTTTCTAAAATTGCAGACACTTAAAAGCATTGCACAAAATACAGAACACAACAGCAACTTAATCATAGGAACTGCAGCAGAGAGTGGCTTGATTGACCGAAAAATAAACAACAATCTTAATAACAATAATCATGGAGGAAAGCAATAAAAGAAACATGCGCTTGGTGAGAATTACCAGCAGAAGTAGATCAAAAGTAGCAAGTGTCTTTCTCTGTGTAGGTATACAAAAGCTTATATATGTATATCTAGCTCCCCTCTACTTCTGCTACTTTGGCTTTCAAAAACTCTTATCTCTCTTTTTCCCACTCTCCTTCTTCAAACTTCTCTTCTTCAATGAAGAAAATCTCACACCCCAAAACCATTTCATAGAAAAAGAAAGGATCTTTCTTTGAAATTTCTTTGCTTTCTCTCTTCTTTCTCAAGAGCTCTCCCAAAGAATTTCAAACACAAAGAAACCCTTTTCCTGACATCCTTTAGAAAACTCAAATCAAACTCATAATTGAACAAAACCAAGAGACTGCTTTTTGTTTCTCCTCCACAGAAAAATTCTCTACTCAAGCAAATACCAACACCGGAGAGAAAGACATATAAAAAGAGAAAGAATGAGCGAAAAGGGTTAGAGAGAGAACCAATGATTGAAACTTTAAAGGATACAATCCACATCAGCTCTTGATGCTGTGAATCAACCGTGGCCGTTGATATGTTGATTGCCAGCTAAGCATATTCAACCCCTTCTTATTCTTAGCCAATATGTGCAGTTTGGAGGCTTTTTAGTTCTTAACTCGCGTTTCTGTGTCTCTGTACCAATCCGCGATAGTCACGTGGATAACACATAACGTGTAAGATATAACATAGAGATGGTTTGGACTCTACAGTTAGTTTTGTTTGTTTGATTAGTTTGGTCCCTATTGGCCTTTGAAGTGCAAGAAAGTGACATTAGATGTACATTAGTATTATATATTTTAAATTAACTATAAAGTAATTATTATCATTACATCATAATTCCGAAATCCTTATCTTCTAATTCATATCAAATAAATTCTTATGGGCATATAATATAGTTATTTAAATAAATTATTTAAAATTAAACTATAAATTTTGTAATCACTCCATGTAATGTGGTATAAAAAAATTGCATAGATATTGGAAGAATAGTACAATAACAACAATTTCCAGTGAAAGAGATGCGGAATTTTGAGAAGTTTAGTAATATACAACCTTGCTCTTTCTTAGCAAAGAGGCATATATAAAGATTAGTATAACTAAAAAAAAAAAGTTGCATTGCTGTTACATTGTGCATGGTCAAAGTTGGTGAGATGACCCTATATTCACATTTGTTCTGGGAAAGGGATATCATAATTGAAACTTTTTAATGATATGGTTTGGTAAGAAGTATAATTTAAGCAACCCCTTTGAGCCCCCAACTTCAATTATGAAATTTTCAATCCAGAAAAAAAAAAAAAGTATATGCCTATTGGTGATTCCTAAATGATGTTGATAAGTCTTGGTTGAAAAACCAAGCAAGTCATCATCAAGTACTCTTGTTTAATAAATATATATGGACCAGAGTAATACTACCAAAGCCAAAGCAATTGGCATTGAATGTAAGAAAGAGATATGCACTTAAATGCAAAGATTTAAAAAAAAAAAAGAGGGGTGAAGGACACCTATTCCTATTGTCTTGTTCCCATCTTTGCCATATATCACCGATTGATTGTGTTTTGTCATTTGCATTAAATGTCATAAATTGAACCATTTTGTTGGCTTACCTTATACCAATTTATACGTATCAAGATTTTTGCATTTTCACACTTATGCATGTGAAGCATGTACATTTACTTTGGTGATCCAAAATGATTGATCTTTTATAATGATGAATATGAGGTCATCCATTTTGTTGATTTGAAACTACTCATTTTTGTAGCCATATTTAAAGTAAATCCATACTTGTATTATAATTCACGAAGATTGACTTTTTACATTTTTTTATAATTTACATAAAAATATCATTCTAAAATGTTTAAAGAAGAAGAAACTAAACTACCACTTTCGTTAAATTTTAGGGTTAAATATAATAAAATTTTCGATAATTTAATTTTTTTCATTTTGCTTTTATAATTTGAAGATTATCACTTATTCTCTTACATTATTATTTACCTATCACATAATTTTTTAATTGTATTATGTTGATTTTTTAATTTTATTTCAAACGATATAATTAAAAACTTTAAATTGTAAAATGAAGGAAATATGATATAGAAATTGCTTGCATTTAAACAATATCACAAAAAAAGAGTAAATGATAATTGAAATGAGAAAAGGTTAAATTATGAGAAAATTCAACATAACTAACCATATAGTTTATAGTTCACATATATGTGATTTCTTACTTTCTATTCAAGTTTCTATCCAAGTACCTATGGTTCGTATTAGAGCATTTGATGCTTGGGACACATATGTTTGAGAGTAACCGTGATTAGTTATATAACGGAGCAAGGGTCAAGGTATGACACATGATTGATCGTTTCAAATCAAACAAAGCTTTATGCGTTGAAAACTAATCACGTCAAGGGTTAGTCAGGTGGCTATGAATTATTGAACGTGGCTGATGCATACGGTGGTTGAACATAGTCAACAAATGTTATGACGATTGAGAATCACCAAGTTTATACTGTGTTAGTCTTTAATTACACTGTCTACGAATATTAGGTCCTTTGTCGCGGATTTATGGAAATATCTAGCTAGTTGTTAAAGGTTATAATCATGATTACATCGTCATTTAATTACATAATCAAAAGGGAATGGCTCTTAGTTGGAAGAAGACATGTTATATCACCAATTGAAGCAATCAACAATATAGATCAAATATCAGGTGATGCTATTTGATATGAACACTTTCCTGTTTTGAAGTTTTGAAATTGGGGACTGTGCCCTTATGATTTGATGTTACTGAAGTGTAATTCTAGGAATCGGCAATTCCCAGGTACCGTTAAGCAAATAATAATTACCGTAGAACTCCACTGAAATATGTCTCTTTAGCATGTATGCGGTTTTAAAAACATATTTTAGGGGTGTTTTCAAAGAAAAAAAGCAAGAGAAAGCCATGTTCTGCAAGTGTGATAAGCAAAGAAGATATTATGATGTTGGGCCTATGCAGGACAATTGATGTGAGCTTATAATGTGACATATCAAAGTGTTGATATGTGGACTAAAACCCAGCTACAAATTCTAATTGGTTGGTGGACCATCTAGTGCAGTCCATTTTTCGTACATTATGCCTTTCAACTTGGCATGAGATATAATTATTGAGTCCTGACATGTTTTCTTTGGTGTAACAAGTGGGTTCATTGGTGTATCTGCTCATAACTAGTGGGTAAATGGCATCCAGGTCTCTTTGCTCCAATGCTAAGATTGAATGGGGCAGATGAAAAATAGCTTTAAGAAACATCAATGAAGGTGAAGGGCAGCACCATCCTTTCCAGACCAGAACAGTTCATGTCAACTTAATTTAATATATAGCTGCCTTTCACCATTTCTTTACAGCTTAGAAGAGACAACAGTGGATCAGTTTCTTTCACTTAAACAGAGTGCCAAGAGTGAATATAACCTAACTTTTACCATCCTGTATTCTGCCACAACATCTTGGGCATTCACATTGGGATGCACTTTAGAAAGATCACAAACATTTCATACATATGGTAAGAACTGCACGAACAACAAAACAAGAAAGCTTTCACAGTTACATTGGATATATCAATGTGGAGGTCACCTACATTGTGGGGAATCAGCAAAGAGCAAAATTTTCAATCGAACATATTACAAAGGGTGATCGTCCTCCTAAAGCAAATGGCTTCCTTAAAACAATGGTTCAAGGGTTTAAAAGCTCCCATGAACTTCAGATACAGGTGTATGGGAAGATGTCAGAGGTTAAGCATAACTTGCTCTTTTTTAAAGTGTGGAAAGAAAAAAAAAATCAAAACTTCTGATCCTAAAGCTGATTCATGTATGTCAATTGTCAGTATGGCTATAAAACTACCTCACCACTGCAATAATGATCAGCACTTCCTTCACTCTCGAGCTCTTTAATTACCTTTTCAATCTGTTTTCTATACACTGGCATGAAATGATCACTAATCATGGCCTGAGAAAGCCTTAGCTTACTATATAGTGATCTAGGGGTAATGAAAATTCCAACTTTAGGCTCCACTGGCTGTTGGTCACTGTCTGAATAGTTGGAAGTTGTGGGGGAATCATCTCCGCTCTCTACACTTTCGATTTGCAAGTTAATAATATGCATGATTTTTCCAGGAGGGAAGAATCTGTGCACTTCCTTTGCCTCTGGCACAGCAGTTTCAGGCTGGTCCTCACCTACCTCTGCTATGGCCGCTGCTTCTTCTTCCTTTATTTCCTTGGCGACATCAGCATCCTCCTCACTCATTCTATCATAAATTTCATGCTCGAGTTGCTTCCACAACTCAACATCATTCATTTGATCTTCAGGGCTACGGCTCAAGACATCTTCTTCCTCATGAAGATGAGCGTTTATATCATGAGCAAGTATTTCTTCCCCATGGCAATAATCAATTTCTGACACCCATTCTGCTCCTCCAGATACAGGAAGTTCATCTGAAGGTATCTTAATGCTATGTCTAGGAGATGTAAGGAGCGGCTCAGACGTTTCACTCTTAGAAGGAGATTCTTGGGAGCTTTCGTCTGGCAGGTTGGAATGTGCAACTGTGCTTCGATGACGAGGACCAATGCACGACCAGGAAGACAAGCGAAGGGCCGAACGTGTAGTCCATGCTGCTTGAGCCATGCTCTGGGCCCTCCTCATTACAACCTGAAGAAATAAGAAACCAAGCAACTAAACTTAAATTACAGGTGCAAATAGTGACAAGTGAGTTTTAATAGAAGCAGAAATTGGCAAGGATTTGGAGAATAAACAATGATAGTTTGAGGAACCATAGTTAACTGGTCCCAACTTGTATGAAGGACGTTTGAAATAGCCCGTGAGAACATGGAAAGAAAAGATTATACAAACACTAAAACATGACAGGTCCAGGAGGACATTATGCAGTCGGGAAAATAGCTAGTTGTGGGTTGACAGGTCACCTGTGTGCCACTGGAGACAGGGCCCAAAATTGCACCTGCACCGGCAACTTTGGCTCTAGCACTTGCCATTGATGGGAGACGGGAACCCAATGCAGATGCAGAGCGATAAACAGTGCTAAGAATTCTTGTACGCTCAATTTGATTCCTCAAGTCATTCAACCATGCTGATGCTGTTACCTGAAAAAGGACATGATATTGTAAGGAGCGTAACAAAGCTAAAATGCTGTTTAATTGTTTTCTGATATTAAACAAATTTCAAGAGGGAATGAAAGATTTGTAGAGACTCATTTCACACAATAATAACAATGTTAACCATAAGAATAGCATAATTATTACACAATTTCCTATCACAGATGCAGCATTCAAATTGTAGGCACACTAGAATCAATTTCAAAGCTTTTTCATATTTCGTTCAAGCCTCAGACTAACCTCCGCCCGCAAGTCATCCACTGATGCAGCTGAGAATGTAGGCACTAGATCAGCACCATTTATGACGGAGTTAATGAAATCATTGCCTGATTCAGCTAATTCCCAGGTCATGCATGCAGCTGATACATAATAGCAGGTCACAACACGCAACCAAGAGCAGTCAATTTTGTATTTATATTTATATGTAGACATAACTACTCCAGCTATATATATATATATATACACACAAACACACACACAAGCATGCATATACGCAAATACAACCAAGAAGGGTACATCAGTCTAAGAAAAATTTCATGTTAGAATATTTTCATGAGCAATCAATAGAGACCTGGAGCAAATGCAACACAGGTAGCTGTCGACAGTTCTTTTTGCTCTCTCAATACATAGGTTAAAAGTGCTGCAGTGCCTCCACCCAAAGAGTGTCCTACAATCTTTGAATCAACAGATAAATGTTGGCTTTCATTCTCCATAGTAATCATAAACTGGAATATGCCAAAGATGCTATTTACATCTTTACCTTAACTTTGTAATCTGGATATTGCTCAAGAGCCCTCTTAAGACAAGGAGTTGCAAGCTTTGAAATCCACCTAGCAGCTGCAACCATCCCACAGTGTGCATATCCCAAAACTAAATTGCTTACTCCTCCCTCATACACAACAGAATGATGAAATGGCACAACAGCACCAGTTGCAGCTGTTAAAGTATCCTTGATACTATGCGTACCACGAATCAATAAGAGAAGATATTTCGTTCTATGGTCAACTAAAACTGTAAAAGCTGGCTTCAATATCTGCATTAAATAGATGAACACAAATTTACCATGGAGGACAGCATGCATATTGTTTTTTCGATAATATAGTTGAAATAAAAGATAATGCACAATCTTTTAGATGTATGTAACTATTACTTGTTGTTTAACCAATGTTCAAAAACCAATAAACCCAGTATATTGCAGGGAGACTTCAGACGTTAAAACGATACTTACTACACTTGATTCCAAAATCCAAAAATAAATTTAATATCCGAACATCGAAATCAATAAAAGAGTGGAAATTCGCATAACTTACTCCCGCTTTGGGTTCTTGAAGAAGAACATTTTCTTCCGTATATCCTGTCTCTTCCAAAAATAAAGGAAATGGTTTTTTGGAGAAATGCCAACACAAGGTCAATAAGTTCAAGAGACATCTAAGCTCAACAGCAGTTTCATGTCCTTCAAGCCGTATACTTTCCTTTCCACCAAAGATACTGCCAACATGTAGGTTCCCCTGCGATGTTTCATTGCAGGATCAGATTATGAACAGCAATAGAAACAGAATACAATCTTTGTAAAGATAAGGGCAATCTGTAATAGTCTGGAGACCAAGGTTATACTCTAACAGTAAAAAATTGTATTCGACTGAAACAACTGAATAGGCTAAAGCCAATACAGCATATTTTCAGTTTTTGCAATCAAAGCTTGACATAGGAAATTCAATGGTGCTTTCCTAGACTTATTCATCCCCATATTTATAATTTTCACAAGGTAATTAAAAGTAGGGCATGAGGCAGAAATCTGCCACATAATATTATTCATTGGTCATTGCTTTCCCTTTTCTTCTCTAAATAAGATACTGTTATCAGTTGAAATCATACAAGACTGACTCTGAGATGATACTCAAATGCAAAATATCATCTTTTAAACAGTAAAACACAAATCAAATCAATGATGCTATTCACTACCAAGGCATCTGTAGAATATACAACTGCAGCATTTCCCATTAAATAACAACACTAAAAAGTAAGAAACAAATAGCGCACCTGTCTCTTTAATAGAAAGTTAATACCAAAAGCCAAGTCTCCAATTGGCCACTTCCCTAAAGTCTCAGAGTAAGTAAACCTAAGAGTCTCTGACAAGGTTGAGATCGTCTCCAACCATGTTGCAGGAGCTTGAACTAGCCTATGCGAGACACGCTCAATTCCTAAGGGGACAGCTTGACTAGGTGGATTCCCCCTTGAATTCTCATTCTCATTCTGATTATTATTATCATTATCATCATCATCATCATCATCACCATCACCAGATATCCCAGCCTTCAACTTACGATTCATTGTATAGTACAAAAGTGCAGCCACACCAGCTGCTGTAGCCATTGTTGCAGTTGCCATCACCTTATCCCTAATCCAACATTAACCATAAAATTTACAGAAAAGCACATAAAGTTCAAACTCTTGCATCATATACTAGTCATTAATAATATCAAAATAGGGCGATTAAGAATGTCTGTCGTAGCAGTCAATGTGATATGCAGATTACTGAAGAATGATCAAATTTAACCAATTCGGTCATGCAAAAAAAACAAAAGTCCTAATCTTTCAACAAATGCACACACGCCCGCAAAGACATAATTTAACAAAACAAGAGAGACAATTTCAGAGCGGCGAATTTACATGAATCCAAGAGAATAACAACCTCCACCCAACGAACCCTAATTTCAAAATTATTTACAACACCCAAAACTTCTCTATTCCTCTACTACCTTTTCACAAAATTAAACAAAACAAAAATCTCTAAATTATCTTCCAATTGCAGTCACCGAAATAATGACGAAAACAAGAAAACAAAATCAAACAGAATTATAATGAATTAACGGAAAAGAAGACGAAATTAACGTGTCAAAAATAGATCACGAACCTGTAATTATAATGAAAATCTGATTTAGTACTTAGTTTCTAAGCAGTTGACCCAAACTTATAGGTTTGTGTATATACGCGTCCTTATTATAAAGTCCCACATTTTGTTTCTAAGAGCGAAGGGAAAGAGCTATGGACGGGTGGCAGTACTGGATTGGATGAGATGCGTTTACAACTTTCTTTGACTTGAGTTAAACTTAGGAAGGACTTAAATGACGCCGTTTCGGAATTAATAGAGCGACATCGTTTGCTTGAATTACTTGGGCTGGTTTTATGGGTTTAATCAAGGTTGGGTTTTCGTTAGAAGACTGTGTAGCCCATCTGGATTCTTTTATTGGGTCCGTTGGTTGAACATATCTCTTATTCCTTTTTTTTATTGTTAAAAAAAGAATATTGGATGGTAAGAGTAGCTAGCTATTTGTCATCCGCCTGTCATATTCTTTGACGGAATTAACCTGCTAATGAGACTATGAGAAACATGTCAGCTCTTACCATACTGTCTACTGATGGTTATAATTGACAGTGTAGTTGGATCTTTACGAAGTTTAAGTATGCACAAATGTCAAATGAATTGTCTCTATATATACTACAATATGTTGCCTACAATGTCAATCCAAAGCTACTGTATGGCTTAGCAACTTGCAATGAGTGACCATTTTATCAGTTAAAGTTCATAGGTTTAAGATACAGTCAGTCACATGCATGCACATAATTTCAGTTCAATGTTATCTTTCCCAAGGTGCACATATAATGTCATTTCATCAACATATTTGTACTATTGATCTCTCCTGTTTCTTGATAGGTTTTGTGACTGATGCAATTTCAGTTTCTAATATCAGAGTTAGCATATTCTAAGACAACTTAAGCCATTGAAGATGGTTTCTTTCTATGTTAAGAATCTCTAACTCCTGCATTAAATTGCAAGAATGCGTACTCCTTCCATCATTTCTCTTGTGTTCATGTGTAGTTTTAAGTTTAACTTCAAAGTCAGAACCTGCTTTAGTTTTCACTAAATTTCTTGACTTCAGTTTAGCTATAGGAAGTCACCTGAGGTTGGAGAAGCAAAATGCAGGATTCCCCTATAACATGAGTACACTTACGATATTGATTTAAATTCACTCAAATTGAACGTCGGATCAAATTTGACCCTTTGGTCCATCCAAGTCATCCTTAACAACAAGGTCCTGCTCCGTTCTGAGGTTTTTCCAGGGGATGCTGATGGGAAATGAAGCATTTGCTAGTCTCTCTTAATGCTAGAGAATTTGTTTATTATTATCCTGAGATCCAATGAAAGGGCTGAGCTAGTCAAATCAAAGCATGATGGCCCCCACTCTTCTTCATGGATGATAGAGTTCAACATCGTAAAAGGTCTTTAGTTTATGTTGGGCAAAGTGTTAAAACCTTCCAGAATTAACAAGCGTTGCAGAATATGGTATGGTTCCTGAACCCTAGACATCTAGTAGATGCAAGAACTCACATGGCTTTTGCTTATCGTCTTGGTGGGAGCAATCCTCAACTCCCCTTTTCTCATTTTGCTTTGTTACTTGCATCTCGAGGAGATGCACATTTAAAAAGGAATTCATGTAAGAGGTTCACAACTTTCAGGCTTTTAGCACCAAAGTGACGATCAAGGTGACGAAATATTATTCAAATGATCCGAACTTTATAGTAATTTTAGCTCTATGCTTTTGATATTGAAATGAGTAAAACCCTCTTCAGTCGACGGGTGGCATCGGCGGGATATTATTTTACTGGCTAACTTTGTATCCTGAAAACCGATGGAAGAAGCTCTGGAACCCATCAACCTTAGAACATCCTACACATAGCTCGTTGTGTTCATCAACCTTTTTTCTGCTTTATCCTTGTGATTATCCGTTTAACCACATAATCACATAAGACTACGCATGATTAAGTGGTCCAAGGGGGAGAATTCGTGTCAACCAATCACTATAGTGTTTAGACTATCAAAACCCACTGTTGTACCGTACTTCTCTAAGCAATTTATTAGTAAACTCGCTAAGGAAGAAAGGCAAACAACATCTTTTGTAGGTAGTTAAGTGATTAAACCAGTTTTTATACTAATAAATCGTAGATATTTTCTGCATATAGTGTGTGATCCAATCATGTGCTACGTAGGACAGAAGAAGGGGCGTTGGAAATGTGTCGCTATAAATGGAATGAGAATGGTTGATAGGTTTCAGTTCATTAGAAGAAGAAGAAAAGTCAACTCGGCCTCTTTGGGACACTTGTTGGTCCGACAAGAAATCACGGCATTATGTTTGTCGTGACACCTAGACAACTGTCATGATCCAACACCTTTTCTAGTAAGATTTACCTTCCAAAACCATATTCACGGGACGCAAAGATTGATCCTTTAGCTTGTTTTAGTAGTAAAGAGAAGAAAAAGATCCAACCTTTAAAGCAACAATCTTTTTCAGGGTGAAAGAAGATTTTGAAGGCAACCCAAATCACACATTTTCTGATCTATATACATCAAAAGTCTCGGAGAAAAGAAACCATAGTCTCCAGCTAATGTTTGCTTGAAAGTGCAGTCCTGCATTTCCAAGGCTATAGGATGGGAAAATTTTGCCTGTGAACTGATTAGATCTTGTATTGAAAATTAACAACTTACCTTTGTTGATTGAAATTGAAGTAGATGTTAAAGGAGCATTTTTATTAACCAAATCCTCAAATTAACGAGTTAAATTATATTTAATTAAAATTAAATTCAGATATAAAAGTAATGCATGATCTGAGGTATTTCTAATGAAAAAGTCTCAAATGATAACTCTTGTCACCATGTACGTGGGATTATCCTTAGTGCTTTACACTTGGGAGCAGGTAAGACTAATGACCTGGTTTAGTCTGCCAGGGGAACATGAACTTGACCATGAACATGAACATGATCATGCGCATGAGCTTCTGTTTTCTTCTCTACCAATTTCATTTCTTAGTAACTATGAATCTGATGCAGCTATGCCTATCTTTAAAGCTTAAATGATGCCCAATTTGCACATACAATTGAAAAATGTGCAATCTTTACTTGGAAGATGCATGAACACATACACATTAACTAAGCAACTTGCAAGCTGTTCTTGATATATAGTTGACAGTAAACAGTGCAAAAGTTTCACTATGTAGATAACAAGAATAGTATACAGGATGCAGATATAGTAACACTATCACATGAAGGCTAATATTCCCAATCCCCACGCATAAAGTACCTCCTAACTGGAAGTTTTATATATGATTATTTAAAGTAGTTTAGTTAGTCTAACTTTTATGGACTGTCCTGAATAAATCATTAAAGATGCATTACTTCTGCAATTTAAAGAGTTTACTAAATAATCTCCTGCTAATAATATCTAATTCTAGACTTTTTATACGAATCTGCAAGTAAACAATGTGATGCTCTTATTGTAAAGGCAATAAGAATATAGGGGTGAGGAGAATATATTCATTATTAGTTTACTGTATCTTCATTGCTAAACCTCTTGTAATATTCATATTGGATTGCAGATGTATAGGGATTCAGTCAGAGTGTTTATACTTTTGGAACTTGTCCTCGGATATCACATGGTCAAAATCTTGCCACGAAAGCAAATCTCAAACAATGTTCATAAAGAATGTTCATTGATTCTTCCTCAACCATGCAACCCAAAATAATAAGTGACCAAGGAATATTAAAATATATATAAGAGAATGTGTTTTGTGCTTTGAGAGTGATGGTATAGTATAAGAGACTTGGTTATAGAACAGAAAGAAAGATCCAATGGTCGTAAAAAAGAGGGTTGAGAGGAATGTAGATTGTGTACGATTGGTCAGAGGGCTGTACGTGTGTGGGAACTTGAAGCGGTAGAATTTGCATCTGTTCAAGGTTCGGTCATGAAATTCATCAGAACCTCGTCCTTCTGTTTCATACTTAATCCCATGTTGATCAGTTTCTCATTGGCTTCTTAAGATTTAGTTTTTGCAGAACTTCAGGTTTCTGTTGCCCACTTTTTGGTTACTACAGCCACCACCTTTACATTTGCTCATCAAAATCTCCAGGTTGTCACTGGTATATCTCACCATGAAGGTAAGTTTCTCTGTAACAGAAAGATTTTTGCTTCTCAGTTAAAGTTCATGAAGGTTGACGGCTGGACAAGTAGAAGTAAATGGGGTCCTGACAGGTTTGATAAATGTCCTGTTTACAGTTCTTTGCTTGGATGCAAAATAAGATTAACGGGAAGCAAGGGGATAAAAAACAGAATGCTGCTCCCACTAATCGTAAGCTTCCATTTTATCTTTATTGTTCTTTTTGCAACTCCGTGAACTTAGTGATGGTTCTGAAATCTATTCTTTTTCTTCAGATACTAATAACCGATCAAAAGAAAAGTTGTCTTTACTGAAACTTATCCTAGAGATGGTTAACACAGTGACGGAGGTTGATTTTGAGTTACCTGTATTCTTTTTGGTATAGATAATCTTAACACTATCATGAAATGGAAATGAATCTTCCAATGGACCAAAACTTGAGAAGGAAAATTTTTCTAATCAACATGATTATATTTCAGTGTTAATACAGAAATGCAGAAACTTGGAATTTGATTTGCTTTCAGACTCCAATTTAAAGTAATGAAAAAGAAAGCAAAAGAAGGAAAAGGGTCAATCAAGCAATCATGTATAGAAGTTACATGGATCTATTGCGCACAGATATTGGTATTGGCCACAAAAGGAAAAAGTTTTAACAGTAATGATTTTCCTATTCTGTACAGGCCATATGACACAAGATTCTCGAGAAGAGTTTAGTGATTGGCCTCACGAATTGCTAACAATTGGAACATTTGGCAGCACTGATCTTAAACAGCACAATGAAATCCAGGAAGAAGAACAAGTCCATCCAGAGCACCAGTCTCCATCGACCACGGATGATGGTTTAGAAGACTTCACGCCTGAAGAAATTGGCAAGCTTCAGAAAGAACTGACAAAACTATTATCCAAGAAATCCACATCTGAAAAGGAAAAGGAGAAGGAGAAGGAAATTGCTAACCTCCCACTTGATAGGTTTCTTAACTGTCCATCGACTTTGGAGGTTAGTCGTAGGATTAGTAACGCTGGTACCAGTGCAATAGATGAAAAGGAAGATGACATTGAGCGAACCATCAGTGTCATACTTGGTAGATGCAAGGACATTCGTGAAAATAAAAAGAAAGAAATTGGCAAGAAATCCATCTCTTTCCTGCTTAAGAAGATGTTCGTGTGCAGAAGTGGATTTTCACCGCAACCAAGTTTGAGAGATACACTTCAGGAATCAAGAATGGAGAAGGTATATATGCTGATACAATGGTTACAATTTACTTAGGAATCTTTCTGCTTTGTTTGTTCTTACAAACTCCTACTTCTGGTAAAAATGGCCTTATGCAGCTTTTGAGAACATTGCTTCACAAGAAGATCAACCCTCAAAATACTCCTAGGTCAACTTCAGTGAAGAAATATCTGAAGAACAGATATACTTCAAGGGATGATGAAGAAGAAGAAGATCAAAGGCGACATACAAATAGCGATGGATGTAAATGGGTGAAGACAGATTCTGAATGTAAGTTTCTTCTTCTTTACACCTTTCTTACAGTAGCTCCTTAGTCCTTGTACCGGATCTCATTGCCAGGCACACTAACATGGAATCTTGTTCTTTTTTCTCCTGTTGCAGACATTGTTCTAGAAATTTAGATTGGCCTTCAACTATGTCAGTTAATCCAAGGTATGTTCAGTCACTCATTTCCAAGAAGTCAGGAAACACCATTGGGATCATGATCAATCATCAAACAAGCTGAAATCTTACAAGAAGTTGGTGTGGCTCCTTACATCTATAGATGATATCATCAACATTTGTCACAGTACATACCCCCTTTTTTCATGGTTGCATCCATTGCAGCACATGTTAGTACTCCTCCAAGCATTTCTGTAGACTCTGCTGACAAAAGCTGGACATTCCTTTTTTTACCATACCCAGCTTCTCCTTTTTTTTTTTCCACTTTTCTAAACTGGAATTGTGTCAACATGTACACTTTTTGTTCTCCATATCTATGTTTGATCTTTGTATTATATAACATTTGGAGTGAATAATATTCATTTCACATGATGATATACCTTATCTCAATCCTCTTCAATTACTTACCAAAAAAAGAGAGTAATTCATAGATATGCATATGTTATGAATCAGAAAACTTGTTAACGTTCCTAAGAAAATTGGCAATCATCTGGGAAAGGACTATATCAAATTAATGAGAGAAGATTGTTCATTGGATCTTTATATTGCCTAATTATTTCCCTTTGACTGAAATTGAACAATTAAATCCTTAAGTATGTTCTTAGTCTTTTTCTTTTAAAATTTTTAATTTAGAATATTGGTTACAAAAATTTGAGGTCATTAAAGATATAATTTTTTTCTTTGACAATAAAATTATTATCTTTTAAGCATGTATTAAATAAATTATAAATATTTATAATTTATTAAAAAATTGAGTAAATTATTTTAATCAATCAATAAATTAAATTAAATGAAAATTTGAACTTAAATAAATAATATAGATCCAATCTCTAACACTTTAATTTTCTTTCTTTTGCATATTCTAAATTCAGTCAAATAAATTTGGAAGAGATATCAGTTACTCTTTTATGATCGGAAAATTATATGTTTAAATTTTAAAAATAGTTTTTTCTATAAAAGAATATAAAAAAAAGCTGTATCGATAATTACATATCAGATTCTCGCAAAGCGAGGGATAGATCATCCAATTTCGTGAGATTTTATCATGAATCTTATATAAATATGCATATAAATTTTAATAGAATAATATATCTAATCAAATATCATTTTTTTATTTATACTTTTATTTAGAAAAAATCTCCTTCAATTTATATCAAACATTCGTTCTTTTTGAACTTTACCTTATACTCCTCTGTCTCCACACTTGATCTCTGCCGGTGAGATTGGATCTGAGTGTCTTCTTTTAATGCTATCCACTTGGTCCTTTCAAGCCGGGAGAGTAAACTTAAAAGTTCGAGGCTCTAGGGCTTTTGGGTTTTGTTCAAACTAGTAAATTTTAGCGCTTTTAGTTTATCTTTTCATATTACCTTTAGTTCACTGTACAAGCTTTATAATTTTAAGGTCTGAATTTTAAGAATTCCTGAGGAATTAGGGTCTTTTTGATAGAAGTAAATAGGGCTTTTGTTGTTTCCGTTGGGTTATTTGCGAAGTTGTGATATCATTTGCTCTTTTCTTATATTTCCATCGTTGGGGTTTTACTTGTTATTGGTTGGAGTTGTGGGATTGAACGGAGAAAGTTGCAGAGTTGTTAAAGGAGGAATTTTCATCAGCCAATGCCATATTTTTTGGATTGGTATTCGGAGAATTTTTCGGTGATTTTTGCAGGAACGAAAAGATTGGAGCTTGAGCTTATCAATGTCTTGGGCGGGCCCAGAAGATATCTACCTCTCTACATCCCTTGCTAGTTATCTTGATAGTAAGCTACTTTTTGTTTTTCGCTGTCTCTCACACGTTTATGTCAATAACATTGAATTGTTAGCGTTAGATGTATTGTTGCTTGGGATATTGTGTGTATCATTATTTATTGGAATTCGGTATAATTCGATTGTTTGATTGATGGTGTATTTTTGTGTACGTCCGTTGAGGTTTAATTAGTGGAGGTGGTGAAGGAGAGGTGCTGTTGTTGGTATCATGCAGCATCTGTTTCTCATCGCAATTATTTTCTTAGTTTGTTGGCTCTGCTCTATGTTTCAGAGAAGCTACTTGTGCTTTTGCGAGATGGGCGAAAGTTGATGGGGACACTTAGATCTTTTGATCAATTCGGTATAGGTTTTACTGTCTTGTATTTCAAATGGTTTTGGAGTCTTATTTGTTTCATTTTCCTTTACTATACTAACTATCCTTTCACACAGCCAATGCTGTCCTTGATGGTGCCTGTGAAAGAGTTATTGTAGGTGACCTTTATTGCGACATTCCTCTAGGTCTATATGTTATCCGTGGCGAGAATGTGGTGCTAATTGGTGAGCTGGTATGGATTGATTAGTTTTCATTGTTGTAGATGTTTCTTGAACTATCCTAGTGATATGTTTCTGAAACTTGCACTGTCCTATTTTAGGATTTGGAAAGAGAGGAACTTCCTCAACGTATGACACTAGTTTCAGAAGAAGAAATGAAAAAGGTTAGTGTTAATCCTTCTTTGTGTTGTGGAGCACTTGAGGTGCATATTCTAATGAAAATTGTGGAAAATTCATGTGATGTTATGGTCACTTCTTGTCCTAGTACCTCATGTCTTGCTTTAATTTGTTCTCCACTATTTATGTAGTTAGTCAAGACTCCTTTGGTTTGTTTAAATTGGAAGGTATAGGTGCATTAGCTATTTGTCATGCATGTCCAAGTTACGTCCTCTCAATTTTTTAAGGAAAGAGGATACTTGGCAGAATTATAAAGGTTGTGATTGATTAATGAGGGAAGTTTTGTTACTAGTGGATACTTGTTTTAAGATCTAATTCCAGAAGCATTAGACTGAAACTGCTAATAATGCATAAGGATTGCTGTAATGCAGTTCCTAAATTGCTTACTACGACTAGAGATTGACAGCTTTGAGTTTTGTTTCTAGGCCAGTAGGTTGGGGTGATGTTATTTTGAAATCTTGAAACTTCTTGATGGAGAAAAGGGCTTGCTTTTAACAATTCTCAGTTCTCATGTTCATGACATTGAACTGCTGCTGATAGTAAGGGACTTAATGGGGGCCTTGCAGATTAAAGATAAGTTAACATATTAACAACAAACATGCCTTTTCCTCTTAGTTTTAACATGTTATCGAACTTGATGGCGAAATTTGAGAGTTAGTTATTGAGTAGGTAAATGTTGAAAGATGACTGCTATCGGGTGGAAAGCAAGTACCTCTTGTCATTAAATAAAGACATAGACAGTAAAAGTCTGTGAAGTAGTTTTCTTTTAATTTTGCCTTTTTTCTTGGTTAAAGTCAAAATTTTAGATTTAATCTTATGGCGTTATTTATCTTACACTTTTGCAGGCACAGAAAGCAGAAAGAGAAGCCACAGATCTAAAGGGTACAATGAGGAAGAGAATGGAGTTCCTTGATTTGGATTAGAGCATATCTTGCATCCATTTTATATGGTCCCCACATATTTTGAGGGGTTAGTGGTCTAAGGGATGCCACTAAGTTGGATGCTCTTTTGTTTCTCTTTGTTGAAGATTCTGTAACATCTTTCAAAGGAGTGTAATCTAATTAACAAGTCAATCAGCATGTGTTTAGGGGATTTATAGGTTCTAGTTCATATGGGGTTTAGTTACTACATAAGGCATCTCATGCAGTCATGCTATTTCCAAATTCTGTTGGATTTATCAGTTTTATTGGTGACCATACAATAGGTGAAGTTGCATATTTATCTGGGTTACAGACCATGTCCTTGAATTGCCATTGATGGGCAAGCATTGTTGTTTCGATTAATATGTCAACAATGAACCATTGGAGCTGATGTTTTTTTCAACCCTTTCAGATTACCTGAGGTCCATTTGAATCTTTGAAGGATTATGTTGTGATGTGAATGCTTTTGCTTTTCTATAGTGAATTTGAGACTGTTAATGGCAGAAAAGATAGCACTTGCCAGAGATGGCGTAAGCTAATGCTATGGCAACTCTAATCTTCCTAAGCATTCTACTCTGTTATAACATAAATCTTACATGCTCCAAAACTCGGCATTGTCAAATCTAGCATTCAACACCCGTCATGACTCAAAATTGAAGAACTTTCTTCATATGAGACAAAAAAGATAACGGGCATGTTTGGTAAACAATTGATAAACTGGTTTTTAGCTTTTTGAATCAAATTAACTATTTGACCTATGTTGAAAATGTTAGTTATTTGAACGGTTATAAGTTGGTTGGGTTGGTTGATTCAATCCAACGAGCTAAATTTTTTAAAACTCCTTAAGTTTAGTGTTTGAGATTAGCTATTTGTCTAATAATAGTATTGCTCTCCTTTACTCTCTACTTTTACTCTGTGTATTTTCAAAGTTAGTTTTTTTATCGTATAATTATGTTGTGAAAATTATACTGTGAAATTTAGAATAATATAATAAAGGGGTTAATTAAATTTTTTAATCTTTATTTAATTTTAGAATATTAATTTACATTTAAAAATATCATAATATTAAAATTTTGAACATAAAGAGTCATATCAAATTAATATTTTTAATATATAACTATTATATAGCGTATCTGTGTCATATTATAAGTATAATTATAGATATTTTAAGTTTATTAAATAATAACATTGATACATATTATATGATACTAATATGACGTAGTTTACTGTATCATTCATATTAATAGAGAATTTAATGTTAGACTATTATTATTATTATTATTATTATTATTATTATTATTATTATTATTATTATTATTGTATTTTTTATTAAAGTTATAAACTTAATTTTTGTAAAATTAAATATCTAAAATTTAAATTCTTATAAGAATAAAATACTAAGAAATGTAATATTCATATCCTTATATTTTTTTAAATCATGTTCTCATAGGTTATTTTACACATTATCGGCTAATACTAAACAACTAATATTACTAAATATTTTTAATAAACGGCTGATATTATCCGCTATTCAAATCAACTGATATAATCAACTATCACCTATTACAATCTACTATTTATCAAGGTAACAACTTATGTTTTAAGTTTTTTAACATAACATTAAAAATTGAAAGTAACAATCCTTCTCATCGTATAAATGCGACAAGAATTTAAGGTACTTTTGCTCGTTATAACGGATTCAGGTCATGTATCTATCAGCAATTAGACGATGGCAAGTGACGGAGCTTTGAAATCATTTGTCAGCAGACAATACTTTTGTTATTGTTTTAATTTGATTTGTTGCCAGAAGAAAAAGAATCGAGAGCCAAAAAAAAAAAAAGTCCGCATTGTCATTATGTTCCATCTGTTGGTAAATAAAATCAGTGAACCCAAGCAATCACAGCCCTTCAGTCAGCACATACTTCCAAGTCAATGCATCTAACGGTGTATAGACTTTCACTTTCCACGGATTCACTTCCCTTCAATGCTTGTGAAACCAGCTTATAGTTTTTCAACCAGGAGTAATGACTCCAGAAGCTTGCGTCTCAACGCTCACTTCGAAGTTCACACACCGCTTGCCTTCGGCCTTTCAGACCTCTTAAGTATAAGATCTGAACTCGCAGATCCAAAACTCAGAAACCAACAAAAATTTATATATTCCGTCTCCAAAAGGTGCAGTCTATCTCTTTGTGGAAGAATGTTTCACCCGTATAAATCAGTAGCTGTTTTAGGGGCTATATGTTGTATGTGGGTCTTTATGTGCTCCGTTGTTGAAGGTTCAGTTCATGAATATAAAGGTGAAAGTTTTGTGAGCAAAGGTAATGCCTTTGTTGTTCATGGAGGTAGCGAAGGGATTTACTCTTTGGCCGCTTCAAATCCTAGCGAAAGTAGTGACGTACCTGCTAAAGGTGACTCCTATATACGGTAATTTCAGTTCACTCACCAGCTGTGCATTCATTGCTACTATTTTGCCTACAATAGGCAGATCTCTTGGTTTTATGTTGCTTATTCGCTGTATGTGTTCTGTCTGTTCTCTTTGTTCTTCGTGTGTTCAGATGATTGTGATTGGCCGTTGGATCATAGATAGAAAGTACAAACGGGAGAGAAGATTTGTTTCGGTGTAGAATTCTGAATTTTCCCTAAGTTACTGATTTTCACCTCTCAATTCACCATATTCTATTTCACTTGAGGTCAAATTCGATAACCAATTTTGTTGTTACTGTAAGTTATAATCTGATTCAAAGGATGAATGTACATGAGCTGCTCAGACGCAAATATGTGATCATAGAGCCCCTACTTATTCGTGTCAAAAACTATTTGCGGTAAAAACTTAAATTGGAATTGCATATCTTGTTAGTTTCCTCAGGATCATGGATATAAGACATGCTTTTAAGGCCTGTCATAGATTTTATCTCTAGTTCTTCTTGATTGTCATCTCAATTTGTTTGGTGTCTTCCATCCAAAGTGTTGTTTGTCTTGGTATGGACGTTGACAAATATAAAACTGAGAAACTAAAACTTATGCATTTCCTAGAAGAAAAGAAGCAATTTCGCCCCAAGGTTCATTTTCTTTTCCATCTGAAACTTGTGCTTTTGTCAAGAATGTTAGCAGGCCATTTATTGATGACCTTTGGTTATACTTGTGACAGTTTACTTATTACAATGCGTATCATGATTTCCTGCATTCCTTGGTTTTTCAATTATTTTCTCAAGGACTAATTCTACATATTTATGTACTTTCAGTTTTGAGAAGATCACGTTTAGAAGAACCAACACTAACTTTAGCTCAGGTTTGATCCATGCTGTTGTTTTTGAGGTGGAAGATAGAGAGACAATTGGGGGTTCCGCGTATGGAGGTCAAAGGGCTGTCTGTTGTACAGCTGATCTTGCCAAATTGGGCGTTTGTTCACAAGGAGAAATTATCCATCATCCATCGGCAAAGGACCCCAGATGGCCTTATATTTTTAGTGTTTCCTTCAGTTTAGATGAGTCAACAGCAACGTTGCCATCAAAAATAGTCATGGTCACTAGAACTGGGATGTATAACTTGTATTTCATGCATTGTGACACAAATCTCCAAGATGTAGTTGTTGAAGGGAAAACCATTTGGAAGAATCCTCCTGGTTACCTACCTGGTAGGATGGCACCATTAATGAATTTCTACGGATTCATGTCTCTTGCTTTTGTCATACTTGGACTTTTCTGGTTCTTCCAATATGCAAGAAATTGGAAAGAAGTTTT
>JAOQMS010000005.1:4357598-4389244 GCA_027563885.1 Erythroxylum longipes
TTTTGTCTTATTATCTTAAGACAACTTTTTGAGTTTCCAATTGTTGCCCTTCCTTATTCATGAAATTCCTACTAACTTCTTCTTTTACTTTATACCACCGTACCAAAATCCATAATATACCATATTAAAATCCAAAAATTTCTAATTCATAAATTCTAATTTATTTCCATGCTTGATAATCTAATAAAATAATTACAATAAAATAAAATATAAAAATCCTAAAAGCGGGATCCAACATTATGGATGGTTTATATAAATTGAAACTTGATGATGTTTTTATTTTCTGAATCCCTGTTTATTGTTAATCATAATGTTGGAATGAAACGTAGTTTGGAGAATGAACGGTCTGCTTACTTGTGGCATAAACGTTTGGGTCATATATCCAAAGAAAGGTTAGAAAGAATATTAAAGAATGAGATCCTACCGAATCTATATTTTACTAATCTTAGCTTATGTGTGGAATGCATTAAGGGCAAGCAAACCAAACATAGCAAGAAAGGAGCCATGAAAAGCGGTCAACTTCTTGAAATAATACACACCGACATTTACGGACCTTTTGATACTCCTTCCTTTAACAGAGAAAAATATTTCATCACTTGTGTAGAAGATTTTTCACGGTATGGATATATCTATTTATTGCATGAAAAATCTCAAGCTGTAAATACCCTTGAGGTGTTTGTAAAGGAGGTTGAGAGGCAGTTAGATAGAAAAGTGAGAATTATAAGATCTAATAGAGGTGGTGAATATTATGAAAAGTATGATGAATCTAGATAGTGTCCTGGTTCGTTTGCCAAGCTCCTCAAAAGTCATGCAATATGTGCACAGTATACTATGCTAGGCATACCGCAACAAAATGGTGTGCCAGAAAGACAAAGATAGAACATTAATGGATACAGTTAGGAGTATGATGAGTAATTCCTCATTATAAAAAAATTAGTGGATGTATGCACTTAAGACTGCTATGTATCTGCTAAATAGGGTTCTTAGTAAGGCAGTTTCTAAAACTCCTTTCGAGTTATGGACTAAAAGGAAACCTAGTTTAAGACACCTGCATGTTTGGGTTTGTTTAGTAAAAACACATATCTATAATCCACATGAAAGAAATTTGGATTCTCCAATAGTTATTAGTTACTTTATAGGTTACCTAGAGAAATCCAAAGGGTACAGGTTTTACTTTCCAAAACACAGTTCTAGAATTGTTGAAACAACCAATGCCAAATTTTTAGAGAATGGTAAGGTTAGTAGGAGTGCTGAAAATTAAGTTGTAAATATTAATGAAATAAAGGTTGTTGTTCTGTTACCTATAAATGTTCTTAAACTGACAACTATAATAAATGTTGCTCCTTCTTTGGAAGATTGAAATAATCGAGATCAACATTTAAATAATGAAGCGCCCCATAAAGAACCCAACTTACTACCAACTCATGCAAATGAACCAGTTGGTATAGCTTTAAATAAACCTGTAGGAGTTAGAAGGTCAGTTATTTATGATGATTATGTGGTTTATTTGCAAGAGTTGGATTATTATTGTGGCATTAACAATGATCATGTTTCGTTTTCATAAGCTATAGGTAGTAATAAGTCTGAAAGATGGATTGATGCTGTGAAAGAAGAGTTAAAATCAATGGCTCAAAACAATGTATAGGATCTTGTAAACTTGCCAGAAGGTTATAAATGAGATGGCTGTAAGTGAGTCTTTAAGACCAAATGTGACTCGAATAGCAATGTTGAAAGATATAAAGTTATACTTGTTGTCAAATGTTACACTCATAAAGATGACATTGATTATAAGGAGACTTTTTCACCTATCTCAAAGAAAGATTCATTGAGAATAATTTTGGCATTAGCGTCTCAATTTGATTTATAGTTATATCAGATGAATGTGAAAACAACCTTTTTGAATGGCGATCTTGAGGAGGAAGTTTACATGGATCAACCTGAAGGTTAAGGATGGTGTGTAAATTGAAGAAGTCAATATATGGATTTTAACAAGCTTCCATGCAATGGTATTTTAAGTTCAATAATATCATTATTTCTTTCGGTTTTGGAAATAACTGTTGATTGGTGTATTTACCGGAAGATCAGTGGGAGTAAGTTTATATTTCTAGTTCTATATGTTGATGACATTTTGCTTGCTGCTAATGACTTGGGTTTATTGCATAAGACTAAAGAATTTCTTTCTAAGAATTTTGAAATGAAAGATATGGGAGAGACATCTTATGTGATTGGAATTTCAATATTCTATAAGAGATTAGAAGGTTTATTAGGATTGTCTCAAAAAGCCTATATTGAGAAAAATCTTAAGAAATTTAACATGAGTATAGTCCCTATTCAAAAGGGAGATAAATTTAGTCTTATGCAATGTCCAAAGAATGATGTGGAACGTAAAGAAATAGAAACAATTCCATATTCTTTTATTGTGGGTAGTTTGATGTACTTACAAACCTGTATTAAACCCGACATCAGTTTTGCAGTAGGGATGCTGGGTAGATATCAAAGTATTTTGTTGTTAAAGCATTTTGCTGTTAAAGAGGAGATTTAGAAATAAATAGTGCATATAGAACATATTAGGATGAATCTCATAGTGACAGATCCTCTAACTAAGGTTTTACAACCAAAGACATTCAAAAAACATATGCTTAGGATGGGTCTTGGTTGTGTTGATGATTGATAATAATATTTGATGATGATGTTTTAGCACTCTTGAGCTCAATAATAATATGTTTATGAATTTTCTATTTCTTATTCATTATGTTTATATATACATGATTGTTTAAATAAAAAATTTGTATGTATTTTTATAACAAGTATGTAGATTGTATGTTGTTTATATACTACTTATGAACCCAAACATAACAAGTTCTTAATGTAGTGGTATAAGGAAGGGAGTATACGACTATACTATGTATGATCGTCATAATTTACATTATGTGATTTGTTGTGTCGAGGTACGTATGATG
This sequence comes from Erythroxylum longipes, assembly GCA_027563885.1. Taxonomy (NCBI): domain Eukaryota; kingdom Viridiplantae; phylum Streptophyta; class Magnoliopsida; order Malpighiales; family Erythroxylaceae; genus Erythroxylum; species Erythroxylum longipes. The sequence goes on from JAOQMS010000005.1 coordinate 4,360,559, forward strand.
TTAACGATATATAAGATTTAATTTTTGCTAGCCTTATGTTATACTATTAAATACAATGATGAAACATCCTGTCAAGTGGGAGAATGTAAGAAATATATGGCCTGATGTTGTGGCCCATATTTTTTATGCGCCCATTTTAAACTTGGTTTAGGGTTTTTCTTAATTTAATAGTATGCTAAATTTTGACTGTGAATTTACTACTTGATAGACGTACCAGATTTAATGTAAACAAAGAAGTGTATATAAACTAGTCCTCTTCTACCCTAATAAAGGACAGACAAAAACAAATACAGAACATAGGTGTTTGTGTATTGGGCTATCTATCAAGTTATCGTATAGAAAGATGGTTAAAAGAGATAAACTAGTTTATGATCGTTGAAAGCTTTCTCTCTATATCATGACGAATTCTTATCTATGTGGTTATTATTATATTCAAGATATAAATGGGCATGAATGATTTATATATGATTCATGATCTATGTATGATATGATTTATGTATGATTCATGATCAATATATGATTTATGCCTTTATGTTTGATTATTAAGAACTAAAGAGCTTATAGTTGCCCTTTACATGTTTAAGCCATGATGATCCAGAATAGGTAATCGGTCCATCATGATGTGCTTCATGAACATGGCTTGCATGGAATTCCATGATGATAAAGTTCATAACGAGATGATGGGTCCATATATATGGTTGTAATCGCTTGTTCTTACATGTACCAGGAGCCTCCTGTGACATCGACTTTGCTTAGCTCCAAGGAGGAATCACCTGTGTTTGGTGCTGCTGTGGAGGGCAAGCTTTTTAACATTTTTCTTTACTGTTAAATTCCAGAAGTTCTTTATTTTATTGTTGGTAACTTTAGAAGTTCTTTATTTTATTGTTAGTAACTTTTGGCAAACGAGCCGCTGTTTGATCAAGAAGTTCTTAATTTCATTGGATCTTTAATAAAACATTTTAAAAAAATTTAGGTCAATTAAAAAAAGCCACAGTTAAATGCTAACTAACGGAGGCGTAACTTTGTCAATAATTTTATCCAATAAAATATTGTTTTAAACGTTTTCTGAATATTAAAATTTATTTTAAACATTTTGTAAACGTTATGTAAATCATTAAAGTTTAACTCAAATTTCAGCGTGAATATTAGAAACTAAATTACCCTTTTAACTAATATTAAAATTTATTTTAAATATTTTTATAAATGTTAGAATTCCTTTAAAATGAAATATTAGGCCAATCCACATTTCAATATCAACGCTCTTTTCTCCAACATCAAATCGACTTTTCTCCCTTTCGCTTCCACTTCAAAAATTGTGCACCAATTCCTCTTAAATTATTCGATCTTTCTGGACCTACCCTTCACTTCTCTGTCTCCACTTTTGATCTCCTCCGGTGAGGTTGGATTTTAGGGGCTTCTTTTAGAATTGCCCGCTTGGTAATTTCAATCCGGAAGAGTAAAGGTTAAAGGTCTAACATTTAGAGCTAAATTCCAGTGCTTTCCTCTATTTGTCGCTCGCTTTTTGGCTGACTGTTGGAGTTTTATTGGTTTGAAGTATGAATTTTAAGATTTCTCGGGGAATCAGGAGTCTTGGTGATTGCAGAAAATCTGGGATTTTTTTTGTTGGTTTTGCTGTTGGGTTATTTTGAAATTGTAAAGTGGAATTTTCTTGTATTTCTATTGTTGTTTTTTCTTTTTGTTATCGGTTGGAGTTGTGGGATTGAAGGGATAGTGTGGAGAAGTGGGTAGAGTAACCTTGAGCAGCCAATGCCACACTTTTTGCATTGCTATCCTAAGAACTTTTCGTTGAGTTTTGCAGTACCGAAAATATTAGAGCTTTAGCTTATCAATGTCTTGGGCAGGCCCTGAAGATATCTACCTCGCTACCTCTCTTGCCAGTTACCTTGATAGTAAGCTCTATTATGCCTACCTTTATCACACTCGTTTATTTCGCAAGTTCTGAACTGTTAGCATGAGCGGTAACTTGGGATTGGGACGCTAATAAGAGAGTTTGATGTTCGTTGGTGGTGTATGATTAGGGAGGTGGTGAGGTAAATGTGTGATTTTTGACGAAAGTGCAACATGTCCCTTCGTTTACAGTTTATTGGCTCTGTTTTACTTTTATGTTTCAGAGAAACTACTTGTGCTTCTGCGAGATGGCAGGAAGTTGATGGGGACACTTAGATCTTTTGATCAATTTGGTAGAGTCATTGCCTTCTTATATTTCTATGGGTTTTCTTATTCAATTTTACTTTAGTTTCCTAAAGAATGACTAACTGTTTTTCACACAGCCAATGCTGTCCTTGATGGTGCATGTGAAAGAGTTATCGTCGGTGACTTGTATTGTGACATTCCGCTTGGTCTATACGTAATTCGTGGCGAGAATGTGGTGCTGATTGGTGAGCTGGTATGAAGTGACTGTTTTCCGCTTATGTAGATACTTCTTTAGCTGTATATTTGCTGTATTCTGAAACAGGTGTTTTCCTGTATTAGGGTATGGAAAGAGAGGAACTCCCTCCACATATGACTGGAGTTTCAGTAGCAGAAATTAGAACGGTAAGTGTTAATCCTTCTTTCTTTGTTGGATCAGTTAAAGTGAAGATAACTCTCAAAAGTTGTTGATGTTTCATGGTGGCTTCCTTGTTGTCCTCCTGTCTCGTGGCTTGTAAATACTGCATTAAACAATATGTAGGCCTCAAAACATTGAAGAGAGTACTAACTAACTGATAAAAAGGTTGGATTCATGAAACGGCTAATGATGGTTAAATGCTGCTGCACTCAGTTGGATGATTATGATTCCAGGTATTTCTGAGATATAGGCATTACAAATAGATAAAACGGCTTGCTCCTTAGGTAATAACAATACTCATTTAGTCATAATGTTTAACGCATTATGGATCTTTTTCTTGAGGCCGATGATCGTAGGTAAATGTGCAAAGGTAGCTATTGTTGGAGACCAGCCGCCTGATGTCATTAAAGGAACAAATAAAAGGCAAATGGTTTTCTGTTAAAGCTTGTTTGGTTCTATTTTTTATTTTTAATTTTTTGTTGACAATCTTGCTTTGTTGCTTTTAGTGTTGATTCATAAAATTATTTTAAAAAATTATCGCAATCTGATTTTATTGTTAATTGATTTTTTTTTTTAAATTGATAATTATTTAATAACTATATTTGAATTTATTAGGTAAATATTTAATTCTAGACAATGATATCGATTTAAATATATTTTAAAAAATAAATGTTGATTTATAAATATGTCGTACAAATTTTTGATGTGTTTAATTATATGTTAATATAAGATGATGAATTTAGTCTTAACATTTATTAATAAATGTTATAAAATAGATTGAAAATAAATTAATTACTTAGTAATTTATCTTCAAGTTTTATTTCGTGTTTAATTGTTTTTGTTAAAAGAATTAGACATTATAACACAAAAATGGAAGCAAATTAATGTCGTTTGCAGCCTGGTTGAAGTCCATAGTTTGAGTTCTTACTATCTCATAAAATTTTCAGGCACAGAAGGCAGAAAGTGAAGCTACAGATCTGAAAGGTACAATGAGGAAGAGAATGGAGTTCCTTGATTTGGACTAGCGCATCTCTGACGGCCACTTTATGTAGCCAATGGTGTAAGGGATGCCATTAGATTGAATGCTCTTTTGATTTTCTTTCAGAGAAGCTGTAACCTCAATCTGCTCGATGAATAATTGCAGAAGTTGCCGTGAACAACAACGTTTTGTTTCTATCAATATAATAGCCATTCGGGTAAACATGTCTGTCTGAATGTTTTGCTCAAAGGAAGAACTGTTGGTAGTATTCTATTTTTTATAGCGTATTAGCACTTTGCCAAAGTCAGGTTAAGCTGCCAATCTCAATCTTCAATTGCATTCTAACGCGAAACTCTCATCAGTTGCCATTCCCAGGCCTTGCGAATATGAGAAGAAGAAAAGATAATTCCTAAAGATAATATTATATCAAATCATTTGTCAACAAATGACCATACTTCCTCGTATGTTTGATTCGACTTGATTTGCTGCTCGGTTAAGATGAAAAACATAAAAGAGCCAAAATTAGACATCTTTGTCGTTTTCTTCCATTGGTCCCAAGCAATCACGGCCCTTGCCGTTTGATGCATTGACTGCATTTTGCATTTACACAGTCAATGCATCAAACGGCCCTAGACCTTCACTTCCCTTGATAGCTCGTTAGAAAAAGCCTTGTAGCTACCCGCCATCCAGAAGTAAGTATTCAGGACAGCTTGTGTCTCATTTCAGAGTCTACGTACTGCGTCTCTTTAGTCTTCTAGCAAGCACATCCAAGCTCAGAAACCCACCAAAATTTACGCATTCTTTCTGTCAAAGCTATTAACTTTCTCTTTGTGGAACAATGTTTGTCCTTCATAAATCGTCAGTTGTTTTAGGGGCTATATTTTGTATCTCGGTCTTTATGTGCTTTAGTGTTGAAGATTGAGTTGATGAGTATAAAGGTGAGAGCTTTGTGAGCAAAGGTAAGGCCTTTGTTGTTCATGGAGGCGGTGAAGGGATTTACCCTTCCACCCCATCGAATCCTAGCGGAAGTAGTGCCATACCCGATAAGGGTGACTCTTATATACGGTAATTTCAGTTAACCTTTTGCGCGTTCATATTTGTGTTCTTGTCAATCTGTGTGTGCATCTCTTGGTTTAAAGTTTTGTATTTGGCTAATGTCTTTTTCTCTCTTCAGTCAGTTCCTCGTGTGTTTAAATAACTGTGATATTAGACCATGATACGAATGTAGAACTCATTTCGGATTAAATTCCATAACTAGTTGGTTGTTAATACAAGTTATATAGAGACACACAGGATGAATTAAATGAACATATCAGACGGAAATATGTGATCGTTGAGATCCCTAAATATTTTCACTATAAACTTAGAATTCTACATCGTGCCATTTCCCCTGGCAGTTAGTTTAATCGATTCTATTAAGGCCTGGCATTGATTTTGACCCATAGCCGTGCTTGAGTATCACCTCAATTGTATCATTTATACAAAATTCTTGTTTGTCTTGGTACAGACGTTAGGCATAACTATAAGATTGAGCAAGTTGTAGAAACTTAATTATTTCCTTTGTGGAAAGAAGGAAAATAGAAACTGTTTTGCCCTGAGGTTTCTTCTCAGATCCCGCTGAAACTTACACTTTTGTGAACAACGTTCATCAATGGCTGTTTTGTTGATCTTGCAGGAGTATTGTGACAGTTTAAACTTTACAGTCAGACATATTTTCTTGCCCTTCTCAGTTTTCTTTTTATTCTTCTCAAAAGACTAATGTTTTATTTTAATATTTGATCAGTTTTGAGAAGATCACATTCAGAAGAACCAACGCAAACTATAGCTCGGGCTTGATCCATGCTGTTGTTTTGAGTTGGAAGACAGAAACACAATTGGGGGTTCAGCGTATGGAGGTAAAAGGCTGTATGTTGTACGGCTGATCTCTCTAAATTAGGTGTTTATTGACAAGGAGAAATTATTCATCGTCCATCAGCAAAGGATCCCAGCTGGCCTCATATCTTTGGTGTTTCCTTTAATTTAGATGAGTCAACAGCCAGATTGCCATAAAAAATAGTCCAGGTCATTACGACTGGGATGTGTAACTTGTATTTCATGCATTGCAATGCAAATCTACAAGATGTGGTTGTTGGGGGAAAAACCATTTGGTGGATTCATGTCCCTTGCTTTTGTTATTCTTGAAATTTTTTGGTTCTTCCAATATGCAAGAAATTGGAAAGAAGCATTCCCATTGCAGAACTACATAACGCTGGTGATAACACTGGGCATGTTTGAGATGGCTCTTTGGTATTTTGACTACGCTGAATTTAATGAAATTGGGATTAGGCCAACTGGTACTACTGTATGGTCAGTCACTTTTGGTACTGTTAAACGGACTGTAGCACATCTTATCATCTTGATGGTTTCAATGGGTTATGGGGTTGTAAGACCTGCCTTGGGTGGTCTGACGTCAAGGGTGCTTATGCTTGGAGGGACATTTTTTCCTGGCCTCTGGAGTGGTGGAACTGGTTGAAAATGTTGGTACCACTAGGGATCTTTCTGGAAAAGCAAGAATCTTCTTGATTCTGCCTGTTGCACTTCTTGATGCCTTCTTCATCGTTTGGATTTTCAAGTCTCTTTCTGCTACTTTAAATAAACTTCAGGTACTTGGTCTGCCATTCCAAGGACTTTTAGTTTTGTGTTCTTAATTTTTACATAAGACCAGAACTTTTTTCTGCTTCTACATGGTGAAGATAACCAGTTTATCATATGACATCTGAAGCTGGTTTGCCTACAAAATTTAATTCTCAACAAAGGGAAAGATGATGTTAGTTACAGCTTCAATGAAGTCTATGAAGTACTATTGTTGGCAGTTCTGTTAGATAATTTGACAATTTGGTAAAAATCATTGTTTAGGGGATGGTAGGCTATTGACTTGGAGCTGTAAATGAATATCCACTGACAGTTAAAACATTTCAATCAATTAACCTGTATGCTGAGATGTAATCAGCTGCAAAGTACCAAGATACTAGTTGTTTAATTCATCTCTCTTCTAGTTTATTGTTTCTATTATTTTGATTCATTTGTAGACATTTCATGAGTTAAAAGTTTTCTGAACTTAAAAAGTACATTCCCTTTTATGCTTAGCGTTATAATGAATTTCATGATAAAAGTACCAACTCCTTGGCCCTTATTTTTCTTAAAGCAATCTCATCATTGCTTTAGACAATGTAAACTTATCAGATTTCACCCAATGTGACAGGCAAGGCGAATCACGGGCAGGGCAGGTTGGACATGTATTGAAAATTCACAAATGCTTTAGCTGTTGCAGTTATTGTGTCCGTAGGCTGGATATGCTATGAGGTAATATTTGTTAATTTCCAATTGTTTCAATTGATCAGCCAGGTTTGTCTTCCATTGATATTTTTGTTTAGATGTCTTATTTACAAGTGTTCATTAATATTTCAAGCACTATCCAACAAAGGGGATCATCATGGAATTTTGTGATCTTTTTTTTTTCTTTTTTTCATTAAGTTTCTTATAAACTCGTCTTCAAATTTGGACACGATAATTTGAATGGCATAATTAACCTTCTCATTGTCATTGTCAAATATTGTGGTTGAAAATATTGACTTTTGGATTTTATCCACCGTCTGCAAGTAAGATCCAACTTTTGACGATCCTAGGTGAAGATCATATTCTCTTTGACTTCTTATGACATTGTTGCATCCCATTTTAAGATTATCTTCTCAACTTACTTAAACCCACCTATTGCAAAGTTATTACTTTCCGGTGTTCCATAGTTAAACTGTCTGATTCCTTTAGGAAACCAAAGAAAGTTAAAGAAGTTGCCAAAAAGTCTTTAAAATATGGAGAATCTAAAAATTGAGACTTTGATGAATCTTGTAAATTTTACCAGTTAAAGAGCACAACTTTAAATTGCCACATATACGAATAGTTTAACATTCAATAGAACTACAAACTAGGAAATGGGTTTTTATTGTGTTTTCAAGTCCATCCAACCTTGGAATTTTTTCAACAACTTTGAAAAGGAGGTTTGTTTATTGATTGGGTTCTAGGAATCTTAAAGACTTGGTGGCTTTAGGCATTGGTTAAAAGAGAGAGGAGAGTGGTTTTGTATGATGGTGGTTGTGGTGGAAGAGATAAGTTTTGAGTGTTTTTCTTTTGGTCATGATATTATTTGGTTAAGAATGGAAATGAGAAGAAATGATTAGAAGAAAAGGTTTAGAAAATGAAATTTACGTTGATGCTTTGACTTATTTTAATTGTCATTGATGAAACTATAACAATATTCTAGTAGTGAGGTGATATTTTGTTTATTACACATGCATCTATAGTTTGTCTTGTCGTTTCTTCTTCAATGCTTATGTTGTCTTTAACTTCATATAATTTAGGCAATTTACTTTTTTACTTTATTCCTAATTTTAATGTTTTGGTTACTATATCATCTTAATGGGTTAGTTTGGCCCATTTTGTATTTATCAATGCATGTGTTACTTAAATGTTTTTAAAGTTATTGAAATAAAATTGTTAAAAATAAACTAAATCTTTCAACTGTTTAAAGCAAAAGTAAACTTAACATTCGTCATTACAAGATTTTTGTTATATCAATGAAATAAATATAAGTTGTTTTACAAATTTTGGCTTGAGCATATTATTCGTGCAAAAATAAATTAACATTCACATTCTTGGACTTGGAATATAATCAATAATTATATTTTGAATGATTTCCTACTCTGGAATTAGCATAAACGAGATGTGGCTTTTAGTTTTGTAGTTTTTAATTTTTAATGAGAAGAGGTGCTTGAATATGAAATTTTATATAAAGAGAATCACGGTTTCTTGTTCTTGGTATCCTGCAATTCATGGTTTCTTGTACTTGGTATCCTGCAATAGCTCTAACAACAACATCAAGGAAGAGAAAAGTATTATAAAAACATAATCACGCAAGTGACTCAAGCTATAGATATAACATTGTCATGTTTAATACGGAGGTTACCATTTCAAAGAATTTTATCAGTAACACATTTAAAGACTGAGCTGATACAGATCAGCATCTAAAGTGCACAATGTCCTAACTGTAAAGCTGTTTTGGTTATCCATGAAGTGCTGACAATTTGATTGCAATACTCTTTTAAGCATCTAAACAGCTAATAATCGTAGAGTTTTAAAGTTTTTGTTTTGGAGTGGTAGTGAATAGTGGGTTATAAGAATCCTATAGATTTTAAAAACCATGTGGAAATGTACTTATTCTATGTGTCAAGAGCTATCTGATTTATTATGTGGTTGACAAGTGTTGGTGAGCTATCTCCTGTTTTGTTTAACCTGCTAATGAGTTGTAAGTAGGGAGTCTCAAGGCTCAGAAGTTTGAATGAGAGAATTTATGGTTTTGGTTTTTCTGACATAAAACTATCTCCTTTAGTATCCAATGCAATATCTGCAACTTTTCACTTTATGTCTGGCTGTGATATCATGACACATATTTGGATAAGAAAGTTCAAAAAAATATAAACAAAAAGAAGATACACTTCGTATCTGTGAAACCTTTCAAACTAATAAGTTCGTCTAGTTTGTTTTGTTGGTTAAATTTGCATAAAAGTTCTATAGACTACATAATTTATATCTGAGACTATATCGGCTTGTTCACATCAACAAAAGATGCTCAATATTTGGACTAAATGCTACAAAGGTTGTCACATTATTGACAAATACTACGCACACAAGGCGTGTTAAAAATCTTTAAGAGGGTTATTGTAATAACATGGGAATAAGATGAATCATCACTTCTTCCATTGATCCAAAAGAAAGAAATCATGTAATGCCTCATCTTGTCTCCTACAGAGTTGAATGTGGATCTTAACTTCTCTTTTCAACTTTTTTTCTTTTTATACTTTTCTGGATCAAATTAAGTGTCGTACAAAATGGAATTGTCACCATTTCTATGTGATGGCAATACTTGTATATAATGTTTCTCCCTCCAATCGTATCTGCTCAATCCTTTGAAGAGCTTCACTAACATCGAACCTTTTCTCAGGATTAGTTTGGGTACAAATCAACTCCAATGTGGAAAAGATGTACCATCGCTTGCAATGAACTTACGGAGCCTGAAATGTCTGGATCAATAAATTCAACTTCTCTTCCTTTAGCAGTTACAGATTTAGCCCATTGGACTATATCATTTCCTCCATTGCCATTTTTGAGATATTGAAAGAGATATTTTCCTGTCAAAATTTCAAGAATAAGAATTCCTAAACAGTAAACATCGCATTTTCGTGACACCCCAAATTGTGAAACTTCTGGAGCCTTGTATCCAATCATTGTTTCTCCTACAAGTGAAGGGTCAATCAGAAGACTAAATCCAAATTCTGAAATCATCGGCTCATTGTCCAGACTAACAAGAACATTGCTTGATTTCAAGTTTCCATGAGGCAAATCAGAAGATGAAAGGTCACTATGAAGATAATTCAACCCTCTGGTAATTCCTTTAACAATCTTCAGTCGGACAGACCAATCAAGTTCACGACAGGGGATCCACGATCGGCTCTAGGATAATAATTTTAGAAGAATAATAAAATTCATGGGAAGAGATGTACTTTTGGTTTTATATGATAAGTAAATAACATGTTCGAAGTGTAACAAACACCTCCTTACCATGTAATAAATAAAGCAAACTGCCTTTAGGTACATGTTCATAGACCAACAACTTCTCATCCTTCTGATAATGAAAATCCAAAGGTGTTAATATGTTAGTATTTCTCAACTTTGCAAACTTTCTGATCTCTGCTTCAAATCCTTCTTTTCCCATTCCATTCATGTATTTCACTCTCTTAACCACCACTGCCAGACCATTACCCATCACAGCTTTGTCTGCAGACCCCAATCCTCCATTTCCAAGCATTTCAGCAGAAGCTTTCATTAAATCAAGAAGCCCGAAGACACCCTTTTCATCATTCACCATCACAAACTCACCCACATTACTTGTGCTCCTCCCACGACTAGACCCTTTCCTGCTTGATCCTGCCTTCTTTCTCACCACCATTTCCGCCGGTTTCATTGGTATCGACACTTGACCTTTCACTTCCTCTTCAGGAGCAGTGTCCTCCCCAGTGGTGTCAAGTTCCTCTTCTTTATGCCTCATTTCGTAGACTATAACAATAACCATAGAAAGAAGCAAAACAGCCAATGCTATGATGCCTGCAATTGGCTTTTCGACAAGATTGCCGTGGTGTTTGAGATTGACATTTTGAACCAAAAGGGCCTGGTGTTACTATTGATGCTTGAGTTTTGGCCACACAAGCTTGCCATACTTCTCTCCACAGAGTCCTGCATTCCCTTCAAATGAACTCGTGGTGAACCTCTCTAAGCTCATTGGAATTCCCCCTTCCAAGTTGTTATTCGATACGTTGAATGACACCAAACTAGGTTGCTGAAACGCTGGAACTGCCCCACTAAACTGATTATCTTCAGGACGTAGTTCCATAAGTTTGGACAAATCAACCAACGACAATGGAACATGTCCTGTAAACTTGTTATTGGAAAGCCAGACTTTCTTCAGTTGACCCATTTTTGAGAAGAAGTCCGATGGAATCTCACCAGAAAACTGATTCCCAGACAAGAAAAAAGCCTTAAGACGGCCTAAACGACTGAATTCAGGAATATTACCAGAAAATGAATTATAAGCAAAGCTTATGGACCTGAGTCCTGTGATCTCAACCAATGCATCAACATCAATTTTTCCTGATAATCCCATGTTTTCAAGCCGCAGACCAGTGACCCTATCATTAGAACATACAAGTCCTCCCCAACCAATGCCTCCTTGACAAGGGACAGAGCTCGGAGACCAAGAACTAAGAGCAGTAGCGTTAGTAAATGATTGTTTAAGCTTAATCAGGGCTTCTGGTACAGACACTGAAGATGCCAACGTAAATTGGAATAGAAGGACAGTAAGAAGGAGAAGAATTGGCCGGAGAAGCCAATTCAAGGCCATCACAATTTAGATGGAGAAAGAAAATGGACAACTCTTTGTCAATGTAATTATTTTTTCGTTGGTCTTGATTGTTTTTCCACGTTTTTCGGTTGTCACCAAAAAATCTTGTGGTCTTGTCATGGTGGATTATGAACCTTAGAATTTGGACACGTTTTAAGCATGGAAATTAAAAGAGATATTTATAGTTGAAATGGTCAAGCTTTAAAGAAACATCCGTACCTAACTAAAGCTTTTCTTCCGTAAGTCCATGGAGTTTCCAAGGTCTTACTTTCGAGTTGAACAAGTTGTGCAATGAATCAACATTGATGATGGTTTTAGTCTCCTCCAAATTAAAACAAATTATGAAGGTTAAAGGTCATGCAAATCATAAGATAGACTGAGCAACACCATTCTTGATTCTTCACTATAATTCTTGTCTTCTTTTTGGAAAATTAGTTTGATCCAATGTTTTTTCTTTCTTTTCCTCCTTTCCCTATATTGAAAATGCTATCCTATGCTCTATGATTACACAAATTAGTCATTTTTCATTCATGAAAATCTTCAATCTTGAGTGTCGACTAAATGAAGAAAGACTAAAATCAATTGATTGCTAGTCGACTTGTCCAAATAGAAATCGTATCAATGAAACAGGGTCAGGCTTCATTCTCGATCTTACACAAGATCCATGTAAAAGAAAATCAATTATACCTATTTTCAAACCTTAAAATCATTATATGAGGGTGGCAGAGCTTACCGTTAGGCAACCATGACAGCTTCCAAAAATATACATAATATCTATAATTATGTTTGGGGGAGAAGGACGATAAAGGTAACAATTTTCGAGTAGGGTGCAAACCTTAAAAGTGTCTCCTTTTATCAAAATCCAGTTGAAATTAATGGAAAAAATCCAATAATATCTTTAAACCTTGAGAACCACATGTACTGCATGAATAAGTAGAGAGAAGGCATCCTACTTTTAGTTGACTACCGAGCTATTTTTTAGTTATTCTCAATTTGTTATAAGAAAAAGAACAAAGCTAAAATATGATGAACTGAAAGTAAGAACAAAATGCTAGAAATAAGATGCTTTATGAATTGATTTTTATCATACAGTATACAACGTATCTATAGACACATTAACTATACATGATATACATAAGTTATGATTTCGTGATGCCAGTTTGAGTTTGTTAACTAAATAGTGAAAACGGGCTAGAAGATGTGTTTTGGTAAATATATCAGTTATTTGATTCGTTAAGGAGATGGGAATAAGATATATGGTGTCTTGAGTAACCGGATAGTGTACAAAGTTTTCGCTAAGGCCTAAAGTTCTTCAATCATAACTTGTTGTCAAAGAGGGTCGGTACTCGCCTCACAATAAGAGCGAGGTTTATCAAGAGTTGCAATAGTAGAATAACCATAAAAATTAGTAAGATGATGAGGAATTTGTCTTATTCGAGTGGAACGACAAAGAGTGGCATCAAGTGTAGGTATAGGTGCAAGATCATCAGTTAGTGTAGATTCAGTGAGAGAAGGTAGGTTAGGGCTAATATCGGGTACATTAGAGTTATCTGTATCAGAATTTAGAAACAACTAAACAGACGTGTCAATAAAGAACAAAGATTCAGTAGTGACATGAAATTTGAAAAAAGAAGAGAACATGTTATTTTCCTAGAAGGTGACATGACGAAAAATGTAATAATTTATTTGAAATAGGATCTTAATAGCGATACCCTTAGTGTTTTATCCCATCACCGAGGAAGCAACATAGGTGAGCACGAGGTTTTAATTTTATGTGTTCATGAGGTTGTAAAAGAACAAAACAAGCACATCCAAAGGGATGCGTGATTGAATAGTCAAGAGTTTCACTAAACAACTTTTCAAAAGGAAATACATTATGAAGAACCAAGTGGGTATTATGGTATAGATAATAGGAAGAGCTGCTTCCTCCCAATATTTTTTGCATGTGAGGCATAAAGAAGAAGAGCTCTAACAAAATCAAGATTGTGGCTGTTTTCATTCAACTTGTCCATTATATTGGAAAGTGTGAGGACATAAACGTTTGTGCCCTGTTAACTAAGAAATTGAAGAAAAGAAGAATCTCAATACTCCATAGTATTGTTTGTGGGAATAATTTTAATATTGTGAGAAAATTGAGTTTTAATTATGGTGGCAAATGTGATATAAATTTGTGAAAATTTATAATGATCTTTTAAAAAGTATATTCAGGTGAGTCTAGAATTATTATCAATAAATAATAGAACTAACAAAATCTATTGACTGAAGAAATAAGAGAAGTACCCCAAATGTCAGAATGAATCAGGTTAAATAGACTATCAAAAATAGAATCATTATTATTAAAAGACAAGGCAGGTTACATTTCAATTAGAAATCTAAACATTTAAATGACTTAAACTTTACAGAACCTAAAAGTCTACGAGAAATTAAAGACTCAATTTTAATAACTGAAGCACAACTAAGATGCATATATTATATTAACGAATGCAGAAATTTGTGGTTGTAGCTACGGATACAAATTTTGAAGAAGATAAAGAGAGGTAAACTTAAATAATCAACTCACTCTGCGATCTGTCCCAAGAATCTGACTTGTTCTTAGATCCTGTACCTAAAAATAAGAGGAAAAAAATTTGACATTTAGTCCTCCTCTGTATAATTGATCAACAGAAATAAGATTGACTATTAAGTTGGGGATGTAGTAGGTGTTGGGAAGACTGAGATCAGAGGTCGATGCATGTCCAATATGGGTGATGCTCATTTTAATGCCATTCTTCATATGAATCGATGGTAAGGAAGAAATAGGTTTTGGTCTAGAGTTTGATATTAATAGTCATACGATTACAACATGCAGAGTCATAAAGCCAACGAGAATTACCTGTGGTGGTAGACATAGAAGTAGAAGAATTGGAAGGGATAAACTATTTGAATGGTGCCTCAAGATCACTTATAGGGATGTCAGTAGGACCTTTAGTGGCAACGATAGTGACAAATGAAAGTCCAGACTTTGATAAACTAAGGAAAGAACCTGTTTAAGTAGTACCTCAAGATCGTTCATACTAGTAGAACCCTCAGTAGTAAAAAAAGTGACAGAGGAAGATCCAGATTTAGAGACTTTCTTAATTTAATGAACTCATCTTTTGATCGTGGGGGTGGTGTTGGACAATTTTCAATTATATGACCATACCTATGACAATATCTGCATTTTATAGTAGGTCAATTTGCAAAAATATGACCAATTTGATGATAATTCTTATAAAGGTGATTGTCAAGTTTCTAACGTGAAGATTGAGTGGTTACAAGAGCAACTCAAGATTAAGGCTAGTCTCATTAAAAATAATTTCTTGAATTGCAGCATCTAGCGCAGATAGTGAGATTCAATGAAGTAAAGAGACTCAAATAGCTTTATACTTACGTCAAAGAGCCATGAGAACTTGGATGAGATGAAGATGATTTTTACTAATTTTGGAATAAGATATTTTATTCTAAATAGGTTAGATTTGAACAAGAAAATCATTCACAGATTGACCAGCCACTTGCTTTAGATTATGAAGAGTAGTCCACAAATGGTAATAATACACAAGTCTAGTTGACTTATTAGAAAACTTTTCATCCCTTGCATCCAAAACTTGAAATTTGAACTAGTTAGAATAGTTGTAATAGGCTTTTCAATGTTGGTTTTATCTATAATAATATAAATAGATATGAAATCAACTGGATTAATTCAGAATCCAAAAACCTGCCAAATATAATTATCCAAATTAAACATATGAGAAACACTTGTGTCCAGAAAATATTGCTTTGAATATGCAGCATATGACGACAGCAAGAAAGAAATAGAGGGTTATAGGTGACTTTGGATCATTGCTTTGAACAATAAGAGACGCAGTTGAGAATATAAATGATCAGAACATTGACGTGTGGTGTGGTATGTGACAGCAGTCGCGTGTGGTAGGTGATAACTACTGTTTCTCGACACGTTGTGGTTATTTGTGCAGAAGCTATTCAAATGGACAAGAAGAGAACAATTGCTCCACAACTGTTCAATGGAAACAGTTCACAGGACAAATAGTTAGTGGTAGATAAATAAAGGACTCGAACAAAAGTTTGTCAAGAAGAAAACTGATGTTCTCGTAGATGTACAACGACAGATAAACAGAAGACCCGTTGAGAAGTGTAGAACCAATGACTGCACAAATGATTTGTTGAGAATAAACCAAGGGAGCGTCATATGTGAATGGAGATAGATGAAGGAACAGATGGTAAAGGTTTACAGAGTAGAAAAATGAACCAAATGTTCTGATACCAGGAAAGTAAGCAAAAAAAGCTAGAAATAAGATGCTTTCTGAATTGATTGTCATCATAGAGTATACAACATATTTATAAACACATTACCTATGCATGATATATATGAATATAGATAAGATATGATTTCTACTAACATTAATTTAAACACATAGGTTATACAAGAATTTTATGTAATATGCACTTTACTGATATGAATCTTAACAGTAACATTGAAGTGATGGTATATCAGTTACTAGGGACAATTGATGTATACTTTGCATATAATATGCATGCTAGTTTTATTTATGACATTTAATATAATTATTGAACCTATCATTTCTAATATTTTTAAAATTTTTATTAGGTGGATCATAATCATAAAAATAGTTAGAAATGAATACTATTTTATTTATATTTTCATTCTTATTTAATTATTTAAGATTAATAATAAACATAGGGCTAACAGTATATTTAAATTTATTGTTAACTAACTGAGATAAGTTTGTATTAATTTAATTGATTTAAGTTTGTAACTATATTATAAATTATTAAATTAAAATAAATAATTTTTAATTTATTAAATATACGAAAAAAGCTTACCTAATATTTACACACTACCTTATTTTACAAACAAGGTTGGACTTTTCAATGGTGGCAAAGCAACAAGCAATACCCTACATATCAAAACCACCAACCATCCCAAATCCTAAAATACAAAAATGAAATGATGACCACAGAAATAGAATCTTCTCGTTTTTCATTGTCCAATTGCAAGATTAGCCAATCAAGATGTAGCTGATGTTTTCTTATGGTTGTCTTAGCCAATCAAGATGTAGCTGGTGTTTTCTCATGGCTACTTTACAATGGTCTAAGGGCATTTTAAGTTCAGTTAACCAAAAGTCAAGAAACTTAGAGGTATCAAAACAGGCTGTTGTTGGGTTGTTAGAAACTACTTTAGTATTTTACAGAACCCTTAATATATTGTCCTCTAGACCGCTAAGTTTTCTAGATGAAAAGATAAGGGATTCTTCTTCTTCTTTTTTTCACAATAGGAAAGATAACGCTCCATTAAACAATCAAAATTTGCACAATATATTTTAAGAATTATAAAATAACTTTTTTGAATTACACTTTAAGAAATAATTTAGATTCTAATATTTCGCTCTAATAATAAATTTTAATTGAATATCACAATGTCTTTAATCAAAATGGGTAATAAATCTTTTATTCGTCTTGAAAAAGAGATATAAAATACAATCCAAAATAAACCAAAATGAATTTAATAAAAAATTAAAAAAGCATGAATTTTATATTAAAATTAATTGAATAATGAAGTAATATTTTATAAATAATGAACAAAATGATAATTTGTTTTTCTTATTTAAAGAAATAAATTTTATTCAACTCAATTTTTACAATGCAACCTAAGCAAAGGGTTTGCCTTGTCCTTTTCTCAAGCTCCAATCAATATAAAGACCAAACCTTCCTTATTAGATTGCCTTGTTGGAACACTTAAAGTTCATGTTCTGAAAGTAAAGCTTTAATTATGCATGCATAACACAGAGAGAAATAAATTTGCACACATGGAGTGGAGCTACATGAATTATAGGTAAAATATGACCTTTTATGTTTTTTTTTTTAAGTTAAAAAGTTGATTGATTGAGTAGAATTGTTGTCTTACAATATTAAGGACCCGTACCAGATTATAAAACTTAAATAAGGGTAGACTAACCTAACCTCTTGTGGACCTCCTAAGTTCACGATTAAACCAAAACCAGTCTATGTATGAGATAGTATTGACTCGTGCAAACACTAGAGAGTTCTCATCCACTCGCAACAAATTTGAAATAAATCAGTAAGCTTTCAATCGTTAGTGCGTCAATGTGAGGCCAGAACACCAATAATCTATAGGCATTAATGTGAGGCCACCTAGGTATCTACTGCCACCTACATATGTGATCAAAGTTTCATTGAAACAAATCAATCTCTAAGTCAACCTTCAGGTCAAAACACCGAACATTTACTCATCGCATCTAGGTTTAGAGTTAGTTAACTGATTTGTATTCACTTCTTCATAAGAGATCTATAGGGTTATCTTTCTTGATTCTTCGATTATACAACTCCAATTGTTAGGTACTTTACTTTCCCCTTTTAATGCCTTGTATCGAAACCTCCATATCATATGTGTCTGCTTTACTTAAGTGTACTTGCGTGATGTCTAAAGTAAATTTGCTTATAGTTTCAATATGGTAATAAGTGTAGGATAACATTCACTAGCGATGTTGGAGCAAATTAGTTACTACCTGACATAGTTAAGTTATGTAACGGTGTCAACTAAACTCCTTTTATATTAGAATCTTCTCATATTCCTCTCCCCCTTGGAGCAATTGGTAAAAGTTACTCCTTTGTGATTAGAAAGTCATAGGTTCGAATTACGGAAACAACTCTGTAAAAATACAAAGGTAAGGTTGTGTACATCGATGGCTCTCCCTAGACCCTGCAAAGTGGGGAGCCTTGTGCACTGAGTACATTGACTTTTTCATATTCCTCTCCGACCAAAGCTCCTGAACTATGATTACCATGG
This sequence comes from Erythroxylum longipes, assembly GCA_027563885.1. Classification (NCBI taxonomy): domain Eukaryota; kingdom Viridiplantae; phylum Streptophyta; class Magnoliopsida; order Malpighiales; family Erythroxylaceae; genus Erythroxylum; species Erythroxylum longipes. The sequence continues at coordinate 4,378,959 of JAOQMS010000005.1, forward strand.
CCAATATTAGCATCTGTTGGACCAATGGAGGTTGAAAAATTTAATCCTTCTATTTTTTGATAATAATAAAACTTAAGAAATGGTTAAGAAATAATTTCAGGTTAAGCAAGTTAATAAACACTAGTCGACAAAAGCTTGCACAAGTCGATTATCGTGCTGATGAAGAATTGATTAATGATAGTTAGAGAATTGTTTGAACAATTGCACTATTCGACTAATGAGGATCAAAATTGCAATAGTCGACTAATGAGGATCAGAGAAAAAAAAACGTGGATTTCATGTGAAGATTTTGTATGAAGATTTTGATACGGTCAAAGATTGGAGAATCAATCAGATCTGTTAATTGGAGGACTTGACAAGTCGACTATCATTTTATAAGTCGACTATTCAAAGTACGGAGCTGAAGATTCATATAAAAAGGTTGTGCTAGCCGACAATCACTTGGAAGATAAGTTGACTATGACGTATTAGTCGACTATTACATACTGAATAGTCGACTATTAGTTATAGCTTAACAGAATTTGAATTTGCCAAACAAATTCAAATGAGAGCAAATCTTTCTACAACAGCTAGGAGCGTTCTACAACGGCTAGGAACGTCCAGGAACGTCTTGAAGTCTGTAAATAGAGGTCTTCACTTCAGAGGATTGATGACACAAGTTCTAAAAGAAGCATACTTGCTATAGTGAAAAATTATCCTCTCATTGCTCTCATATTGCTTACATAGCATACACTTATTCTTGTCAGTTATTCTTAGCTTTATCATTTCATTACTATCCTTGTTATTATTGTGAGTTGAGTGATTAGAGAAGAATCACTTGGGAGGTAGGATTTGTATCGAGAAAACAAATCATTTATAAGGTATAGCTTTAGCCGGAAGTCAAGTTGATTGGAAGAGTTCACACTAAACTAAAAAGTGTGTAGTAAAGAACTTTGACAAAATTCTAAGTTGGAGCTTAGGTAGAGGAGGTAGGTCTTAGCACAGAACCTCTATACATATTGTGTTAACCTCTCTTTTCTACTTTTTTATATTTCGATTTGTTTTTATTTTGCCTTGTGTGTTTTAATTTTCTGTTTTGTAGCACTTTGCGAAAAGAGCAAGAAATAATTAAAAGATCTATTCAACCCCCCTTTTAGATCATTTTCAGCATCCCTTATTAAGGTTAGGCTAGTGTGCATTTATCCATTCAGTTGCTTACAGATATAGATTTGCTGTCCTCGAAATAAGAAAATCCTTTTAATTTTGGACCATAGTGATTCAGAATATAGACATTAAAAAAAAATGGTTCCTAAATTCTCTTCCTCCCATACACAATACACAGTCACCATTTAAAGTAAGAAAAGCTAGTTTGTCCATAGTTCTTAACCTATCCCTCATTACCAGCTATAAAATGAAGGCAATATTAGGCTTAGTGTGTTTAAACCATACAATTATATGCCAAGGTACGTCATAAGCATTAGAGATAATTCTTTTCCTAAAATCCCTGCTAAAGAAAATAGGAGTAGGAAAATAAGACCATTGATTCTCAATTATTAAGCAAGCCACCTTAGCATTATCTAAATAGTTTGACAGAGCTCTCCTAGCATCTTAGTTCCCAATCAAAGGACCATCCCCTATTCAATTGTCATACCATACAGAAGCTTTCCTTCTATCCCATATTTTGCATAGTATATCCCTTACTACCTTATTCTTGATCTTCAATGGTTGATTAAGGACATGAGAGTAAAAAAGACCTAAAGTTGAGGGACCAAATGTTATTTCCTTGGAGAAAATAACTATGTCGCCATTTTAACCAAAGGAAATTTTTATCTTCATTTGCTCTCCACAACTTCTTGAGCATTAGGATTTTATTGGTAATCCTAATTGAGATGATTCCCAAAGCCCCTTTCTCCTTAAGTAAGTATAAATTATTCCATTTCACCTTTACAAGGCCAGTACCATTTCTGGAATTAACCTAAAGGAATTTCTTCATCAATTTTTCTAGTGTTTTAATGAGATTTTTAAACAAGAAAAAGTGAGAGCTCCAATATATATGTAGGGAAACAGTTATGGATTTTATCAATTGGAGATCCCCTCGATAGGATAGGTCCTTATTAGCCTAACTTGTAAGTCTTTTATGGACTTTCTCTGTAAGAGGCAAACACTCATTGAAATTTACGCTCTTAGTAGTGATTGGAAGCCCTAAGTAAGACATAGAAACTTCCTTAACTGTGAGCTGAGCTATTCTAGATTCAAAAGCTTTAACACTTGATGAAGGGAAAAGTGTCTTTTATTGAGGTTTATCCCAAAACATAACAAGGAAATGAATTGATTCATAATGGAAATTATAGCTTCAATTGATTTAAGATTAGCTCTTCATAATAAGACTAAATCATCTGTAAAGCACAAGTGAGTAAAGGAGACTTTCCTATATTTAGAGTGATATTTGAAACCTAAATTTTTAGAGAGATTTTATTTTAGCAATTGAGATAGGAATTCTATATAAAGATTTAAAAAATAGGGGAAAAGGGCATCTCACTATCTTATACCGCTACTCCTTTTGAAAAGATTGGAAGGAGTGCCATTGATTAGGATACTATATGAGGTCGTAATAACATAAGCCTCAATCCACGCATATAGATGTTAGGGAGCACAAAGATTTTCAAAACCTGAAAAAGGAAAGCCTAATTAACACTTTCAAAGGCTTTATTGAAGTCTACTTTGATGCTGCAATTCATAAAGGCATTTCTTCTAGAGTAACCTTAAGCAGTTCTTGAGTCAATAGAATGTTACCTCTAATGCATCTATCTTTGATGAAAGCGGATTGGTTCTCACTTATGAGAGAAGAAAGAACTTTCTTTAATCCGTTGTCTAGGATCTTAGCGATGATTTTGTAAATGAAGTTGGAGCAGGAGATAGGTCTAAACTCTCCAAAGGTGGAAGGATTTGTAGTTTTTGGAATCAGGCAAAGGAACATCTTGTTAAATTCCTCCTAAAGTACACCCCTTTTAAAGAATTAATACACCATTTCTCTACAAGTTGACAAATTAATGGCTAAGATTGCTGATTAAAAAAACCATTGAGCCTATCAACTCTAGCGTCTTTTATACCATTTTGGTGAAAGATAGTATATCTATCTCCTTATCCTATACTAGTTTAATAAGGTTTTCTTCTTCCTCATTAGATATTCTGGTAGTAATGATTAATTGCAAATTCTCCATGGAAGAAACATATCCCCTGGGAGTTCTAAGCAATAACCTGTAAAACTCAACTGCTTCTTTTAAGATACTTTCTTGATCATTTAATATTTTCCCACCCATTCCTTTAACAGAGAAAATCTTATTGATGTTCCTTCTAGCCACTAGTGAGTAGAAGAAGAACTTTGTACATTTTTCACCATCTTTAATCCAATGAACCCTTGCCTTTTGTTGAATCAGGAAGGAATTAGTCTCAAGAGCTTGCAAGTGATTCCTCAAATATGTTTTTTCTCTCTATAAAAGGTTGTTGTCATTAGGGGGTAAGAAAAGTAGAAATTGAGAGGTTGCTAACTTTTCTTTAGCTTTACCCACTGCTTTTTGAGTGTCAGGATACTTGTTAAAGTTAATTTTTTTCAAGGCCTCCTTAATGACCTTTAGTTTCTGAAGACATATAAACTGCCTAGTCCCATTAACTAAATGCTCAAGTTCATAGCTTCCTCAAATCCTTCAAATTTAACTAGATAGTTGTTAAGCTTGAAGGAATAATGCTTAACATTTCTTCTAAAAAGCTCATCAATAAGGATAGGGGTGTGGTTTAAAGTCAAAGGATCTATGAAAGTTTCTTTTCTTTCAGGAAAAAGTTTAAGCCAAATGTCATTGACCAATGCCTTATCAGGCTTTTTCCTTATAAACAAGTTGTTATTTTGCTTATTACTTCAAGTAAAAGCCTAACCTTCTTACTTTAAATCAATTACTCGTAGCTAATCCACACATTCTTTGAAATTACTATTATAATTTCTAAGGCTACAGTGGCCTTCTGCTTGTGAATGATATAGAGTGGAATTAAAGTCTTTGATGATTATATAAGGTCCTGCAATTGAATTCTAAAGGTTTAGTAAACTAGACGACAAGCTAATTCCTTGAAAGGCTAAACTGAAGCCATAAACAAAGGTGGAGAAAATTTTCCTGAAGAAAATGAAGCTTTATGTGTATGAGTTGCTCATTGAAGAACAATTTCTCAGCTTCCACGTAGTTATGAGTTGCTCATTGGAGAAAAATTCCTTAGCTTCCACATAGTTAATGTTATAAGCAACCACAATTCTATCATTAGAGTGAAAATGATGGTTGGATAGAAATCTACACTGGGTACCTAACCCCCTCAATCTATTCAAATTTTGTAACTTTATCTTACTTTTCAAAAGAGTTATAACATGAGGCTTGATCCTTCTTACAAATTCCCTTAAAGCATTAAGCTTATTAGGGCAATTTAGACGACTAACATTCCATATAACTATTGACATGTTAATTTAGTTTTGCCTTTGGAGCCTTTTCTCTTGCTTTTGTGTATCTTTATATTTATCACCTTTACAAATTGATTCTCTTCTATATCCTTTTCTACCAAGATAATATCATTGTCAGCATTTGAAGGACACTCTAATGGAGAGCCTTTAGAAGGACAAGTAGTTTCTTCAATGGAAGAGCTCTAGTTCTTAGCGCAAATAGCTTTGGAATTTTTAGAGGATTCCATTTATGCTTCTATCTCAACATTAGTTTCATTTTATCCTTTTATTTCCATAATAGGTTTAGGGGTTGTGTTTTCATTTTAGGGCTGGTTATTCATATCCATTAGCTCATAATAATCCCCTCTCTTAAATTGTCTCCTTGTAGGTTTCCATACTTTCCCTTGCATCCTAAAAAAAGGTTTCCAATGATAGGAAAATAAAACACCATCCTCAAATATGTTCTTGTTCGACCTTAATCGTAAAACGGCTATAATGTCAGGTAGTTCCTTAGTAATATCCGCACTAACATAAATTCTAACATTCCCAACCCTCTTTCTTTTGGTTGTGTTGTCGTCCATACACAGTGGTTATGGTTTTCCTATGTAGCTGACCAGTAAACTTAGACCTTAAGTAGTCCAATACTATAGAGGTATGTTATGAATATTTATCCAGATGTGAATGTAATTAATTTTGATATTTTCTAGCCTTATTTAATGCTACCAATTTTGTAGGAAGATTGGAGAGGAAGCAATATGTCATGATCCTTTTTTAACTATCTTGTTAGCTTCTTCTTAAGATAACAAGACAAATAAGATCAAATTTTCTTCAACCAATAGTACCTCTGTGAGTCCTCTAGTCTTCCAGTGACTATTTTCCCATCTTTGTATGACAGGAAAAGAGGGCGTTGGTCCATGAAGAAGTCAACAAGAGTAAACTACAAACTGCAAGCTCTAGCTTGTAGGGTCTTTATATTATGAGCTACTATAATTTTCCCATTAGTTTAAGAGAACAATATTGTAGAGTATGGTCTGCCTAGTCACCCAAAACCTACTTCCAACTCCTGATAGGAGTAGCTTTGTTCTCTCGGGGTGGAACTATCTCTAGTGAGAAAGGAGGCTTAAAGTGAGATGCTCCAGGTTGGACATGTCGGGAGTGTAGAGGAGGAAAAGCCTTTGTCTAAGTAGTCTGCATAATAGAAATTTTAGCTAGAAATTTTTGTTTGGGAGAAAATTAAAAAGGCAGTAGCTGAAAGTAGAAAGGCGGGAGAGCTATACAAGGAGAAGCACCAAACCTCCCTTATAGAAACAAGAAGAAAGGCCAGAAGACAGTAATGGCAGAAGAAGAATGGAAGAGAGGATTCAATGATACAGTAGGGGCATGTTTGGTTGAGGGTTTCATAATAGAACGGGATAGAATGTAACACACTTCCATCATTTGGAAAGAAGTTTTATAATGGAATGGAATGAGATGAGATGAAAACGGAGGGTTTCATGTTATGTTTTGTTCCATCCTAAACAATGAAAATAAGAAACCTCTGATTTGGGAGTTTAGGATAGAACGTAAACTAATAAATACATACTACCTAATATACCCTCAATAATTTTTCGTAATACCAATTATTTTTCCTTACCCTAATAACAACCAATACAATAAATCCATTGTGTTGGGCGTTGGCAGTCATTGTAGCAGGGGAAGAGCAAGTCACCATTGTAGCAGGGGAAGAGCAAGTTGCCGGCTAGCAGTGGAGGAGCGTCTTCGCCGGTCAGATCACAGGTAATAGAAAATCCTTTTTTATTTATTTTACAAGTCATTTTCCCTCTTCACCATAAACACCTTCAATGTTATCTCTTCCTCTTTGCCGAAACCTTTTTTATCCTATTTCTATTCATTCTCGATTTTTTTTAACAATATATGTTCGTTGCTTTTTAGATGATTGATTTGTAAATAGTCGTTTATGCATTTTAGGTGATGACACCAAAGTTTTATTATTAGATGCGTGAGGAGATTGTATTTTATCTGTTTTGGTTCACTTTACATATAGGTTCACACACATGGGTTTACCCATTGTGCACTTTACACTGAAGTGAACATTATCTATTTTGGCTCACTCTACATATGGGTTGAGCTGCTAAAAATGTCAATTATTTAATTTGAAAGGCACATACATATAGGTCAATATTATTGTATACTCTTGCAGGTGCATTCAACATAATTTAATACAATGATCCACTCATTTTACCGTATCTCACCCATTTTATTTATTGTGTTGTCTGAATTTGGGGTGTTTTTCAATTGTCGTTGTCTTCTTTGTTTTTGTTTTCCTATTACTTTGCTTGACATTTCAGTGGGGGAATGATTCAGATGAAGCTTCCCTTACGTTGCTTCTTATTGCTTTTATAACACAATATATAAATGGACATATCTATGTCATATTTGTTATATTTTTATTTTCACAATCTAAAAACTACTCCTAATTTTATTTTTTAGACATGAACGGTGAAGGTAATTAAATGAATAATCAAAAATAAAAATTGATTCATATATATCAATTAGCGTTTGTTCATATTGCTTGTCTTGTGATCTATTGGTGGGTTTTACATAAGAGACGTGCGAAAGACAAACTTCAAATGCTTACACCATCAGAGAGATCGCAATCAAAAGAGAGTATCATGCGAAGAATTTTATTTCATTCTAATGGAAGAAATATAATTAGAATGTAGCCTAAACTATTTGTCGAATTATGTGATTTATTAGTTGGAAAAGGTGTGCTTCGACTCACTGTAAATACAACTGTTAAAGAACAAGTAGCGAAGTTTCTATACATATTAGGGCATAACATTACGAATCAAGAGATTACATTCTTTTAGAGTCAATATGGGGAAACTATAAGCTGTCATTTTCATAGCATTTTGAAAGCAGTTATACAGCTAAAAGATATGTTTCTAAGATAACCTGACGGATTAGAAACCTTATCAGAAATATTGAACAATAGTAGATTCTATCCATTTTTTAAGGTGATTTTCTTTTCTTAACTTAGTATAATTATATTAAACACATATAATATTTGAGAATAATATACTTTAATGTCAGGATTGTGTTAGTGAAATTGATTGTACACATATCCGTATAAAAGTACCTGCTCAAGATGCTCCTAGAATTCGTGGGAGAAAGGATTATCCAACATAAAATGTGTTGTATGCTTGTTCTTTTGATATGAAGTTCACGTATGTATTGTCTAGGTGAGAAGGAACAGCATCCGATTCATGGATTATGAAAAGTGCACTAACCAGGTATTTCTCATTTAAAATTCCCCAAAGTAAAAATAGGACTTCAATCTTATTAACTAATAAATGTCATAAATTATATTTTGACAGTTTTATTAATGATAGGAAAATACTATCTTGTTGATGTTAGATTCATGTTAAGAAATGAACTTATTACACCGCATAGAGGGGAATGATATCACTTGAAAGAATATTCAAGGAATCCTCCATGAAATGTTCGTGAATTATTTAATCATTGACATTCATCATTGCGTAAAGTTATCGAAAGGGCATTTGGTGTGTTGAAAAAACAGTTCCCGATTATAACATCCACCACAGAACCATCATATCACGTTCAGACTTAAAAAGAAATTATTATGGTTTGTGTCATTCTGCACAATTTCTTAATTCATGCAGATCCAGATGATCCATTTCTTAATGAAGAGTATGATGGAGGGGAAATGATAATCAAGATAGGTATGAAAATGACGAAGAAGATGATGCACAAAGTGGAGAAATTATAAGAGATAACATGGCTGCTCATATGTGGGTTGATTACACTTTAAGATAGATATTGCCACATCACAACAAATTTATGTTTTCGATGATTTTTTATTACTTTAAAAATATGTATTGGCTACTTATATATAAATATGACACTATTTATTAGTGTTGTTAATGTTTTCACATACAATTGTGTCTTTATAATGCTTATTCATTATTCTTGCCTTTTATATTATTTAGAAATATTTGAAACTTCAATATTGTGTATGCTTTGATATAAATTTCAAATTTTATAGTTAAATTTGTAACGTACAAAATGTCACCCCAAAGAGAGTCGTGCTTTTGGAATCAAGCTATGGATGATGCTTTGTTTGACACATACTTGCATCAGCATCGACAAGGCAATCGTGTTGGTGGGACTTTCACAACGAATGCACTTGATACAATTGAAGCTGAATTAAAGGAAAATTTTCCAGATAAAGGAATCGATAAGGAAAAAATAAAAAATCAAAACAAGATTATTAAGAACAAGTGGAGTAAGTGTTTTCATTTATTTCAAATAGAGGTAGTGGATTTGCATGGAGTTCGTTAAAAAATATGTGGACTATTGATCCAAAAGTGTGGGAGAACTTGATCTAGGTGAACTTGTTTATTATTTTGTTGAAAGAAAATATGATATATGCTGTGATTTGGTTGATTCATTGACTTATTTTTGCAACAGGCTAAACCAAAAGCTGCTGAGTTGAGACAGAAGCCTTTTCATAACTATAAGAAGATGGTAGAGATTTACGGACGTGATAGAACAACTAACGAGCACGCTGAAACAACACAGGAGATAAGAAGGCGCACCATTTATGTCGAGAGTGGGTTTTCGAACACTATGGATGAATATGATGACATGTTGACTCATAATGATTTAAGTTTTGAAGACAATGTAACGATGGATGGTGATCGTACTAAATCTCCAATGGGAATGCCAGCTCATTCACAAAATGCAAACTTAGGAACATCATGGAAAAGGAAAAACAGGGCAGATGATGGTGAAGATGTAATCAACAATGGCCTTCAGATAGTTGCAAAAGCTATTATAAAATCTACTTCACTATTAGTTAAACCACTTCTTATTTCAGAAGAAGAGCTATATAATCATTAGGTAGAGTTGAGACTGGAAGGATTAAAATTGTATGAAAGTTATCTTTGCTTTATTCGTAGGCCTGATGAAGTTAGGGCATTACTTGGTGCACCAGTAACTATTCGGAAGAACATATTGGAGTTTATGATGTCTTCTTAGGAATAGAAGACAGTGTAGTATGTGTTGATGACTTGGTATCAAGCAATGTTACGAATACCATACCGGACTTGGTACCCGATTGGGTTCTGGTATGATACTGTACCGGTACCGGTCAATACCGAATACCGTTTCAGATAATTTTTTAAATTTATGAAATAGACCCTGAATTTTTTAAAATTTACAAAATAGTTCATTGTCATATTGTACAGTTGTACTGTATATTTTTAACCCTGTCTCCAAAAAACAAAATAATGAATAATAATCACAATTAATATGAAATAAAAATAATTTTTAGATATTTCACATATAAATAATAACCACAATTTATATAAAAAAAGACAATCATTATCATATAAATATAAAATTAAGAACAATATAAAGTGTTTAAAATATTACAATGTCAATTTTCATTATCTAATAAATAATAATTACATAAAACATCAATAAAAAATAAATATTCTTAACTCTCAAATTATTATAATTTATAACAGGAGTTCGTGATAAGGAAACAACCAAGTGGAATTGAAACATTAAAAAAACTATTATTTAAATTACTATTAATTTTATATATTTAATTAATTAAAACTAATTATCACTAAAATTATAAATATCTTAATTTAATTTAATTTATAAAATTAATTTCATAAATATTAATAAATATAATTAAATTTAAAATTATTTTTTAAAAACATATTTCAAATAAAATTTGATTTAATAATTAAAAATATATAAAATAAATATTATTTTATAAATAATAATTTTTAAATTA
>JAOQMS010000005.1:4389344-4400107 GCA_027563885.1 Erythroxylum longipes
CGCGCCGGAGGGCAAAAATTTTAAAATTTTTTGTTTTTTTAAAATTTAAATTTAAAAATTTTGCAATTTAGTCCTAAAATTTTTTAATTTTTCTATATTGACTGGTATTTAGCCGGTATTTATAATACCGGCCGGTACCAACCGGTATTGGCCGGTACCGACCGGTATTTTAACCTGGTATCAAAATTGATATTTTGGTACCGTTTTTCGGCTGGTATGGTACTTACCGACCGGTACGGTACGAAATTCAAAATATTGGTGAATAGAGTATAATATAAATAATTAATTGCAACACAACTTTGACATAAATAAATGGAACTTGCTCTCCAACTTCTTCCTCTTCATTCTCAACTTTTTCTATTGGGTTATAAGGAACCTTTAAATTTTATAAAAAAAATTTATTAAATTCAACATTCAACGTACAAATAACTAAGTGTAGAACAATTAAAAATAAACTTTACTTACAGGTATTTGTTCTTGAACTTCTTTCTCTATAATATCAACTTCCTCCTCTTGTGGGTTTGAAGGAGGAGGAGAAGGAGCTTGTCCTCTTCTACCTCGAAGAGGTGGGTGTCTACCTTGCCCAACTCGACCACCTCGACCACCATGTTCCATGAAAATAAGAGGAATGGAAGAACCACTTCACTGGAAGAACGGTTTGGTATAATAGCAAGGATTTCAATCAAGATGAGTTAGTTTAAATGCCTGAAAAAAGACTTTAAATAGGTAATGTATAATAAAAATAAAAAAATGGCAGACTCAATGTTATAGAAATAAAATACATCGAAATGAGCAAGAGTAAGCCTACCAAATTTGACGTCAAATGAAAAAAAATATGGTGAATTAAGAGGAGAAAATTAGTAACATGGGGAAAATTCAGAATTCTCCATCAAAACAAATCGTCTCTCCCATTTTTACTTTCAATCTATGATCCAACTGCCAATCACAATCATTTAAACACACTAAGAACAGAGAGAATAAAAAGAACACATACAACGAATCAGCAACATGAAATCAAGAGTTCCGTTTATTATAGGCACAATAGTAGCAATGAATGCACAGCTGGTGAGTGAACTGAAATTACCGTATATAGGAGTTACCTTTAGCAGGTACGTCACTACTTTTGCCAGGATTTGAGGTGACTAAAGAGAAAATCCCTTCGTTACCTCTATGACAATGCAAAATCAGAGGAAGCAATCTAAAATAGAGAAGAAAGAACAATAAATGAAAAAGAGAGGAAGCAATAAATTGTAAATTAGAAATGGTGAGAATTGGAAGCGGTGCTTAAATAAGTGATTACACGAATTTGTTTTTAAAAAAGAATAAAAATAACTCAGCAAGGAAAGCATAAAATCTGAGGCCCATTGACCTAAGAAAGAAACATAGGGAAAATTCAGTGTTCTCCATCAAAGCAAATCTTCGCTACCATTTGAACTTTTTGTATGTGGTCTAATGGCCAATCATAATCATTTAAGCAAACGAAGAACAGAGAGAGTAGAAAGAACACATACAGCGAATAAGCAACTTGAAATCAATAGATATGTCTATTATAGGCACAATAATAGCAATGAATGCACAGCTAGTGAGTGAAATGAAATTACCGTATATAGGAGTCACCTTTAGCAGATACGTCACTACTTTTGCGAGGAGAAGAGAGAAATAGTAGTTAAATTGTTAAATGTACAGAGACGAAGTTAAAACTGAGAAGAGATTGCCTGAAAATGACAGTAGAGAGAAGGAGAGAGATGTAGCATAGGAGAAAAGAGAAATAATAATTAAACAGTTGAATGTACAAAGACGAAGTTAAAACTGAGAAGAGATGGATGAAAATGGCGGTAGAGAGAAGGAGAGAGATTTAGCGGAGGAGAAGAGAGAAATAGTAGTTGAACTGTTGAATGTACAGAGACGAAGTTAAAACTGAGAAGAGATGACTTGAAAATGACGATAGAGAGAAGAAGAGAGATGTAGTAGAGGAGAACAGATAAATAGTAGTTAAACAGTTGAATGTATAGAGACGAAGTTAAAACTGAGAAAGATGGCTTCAAAATGGCGGTAGAGAGAAGGAGAGAGATGTAACGGAGGATAAAAGAAAAATAGTAGATAAACCATTGAATGTGTAAAGTCGAAGTTAAAACTGAGAAGAGATGGCTGAAAATGGCGGTAAAGAGAAGGAGAGAGATATAGTAGAGGAGAAGAGAGAAATACTAGTTGAACTGCTGAATGTACAGAGAAGAAGTTAAAAATGAGAAGAGATAGCCTGAAAATGGCGGTAGAGAGAAGGAGAGAGATGTAGCAGAGGAGAAGAGAGAAATAGTAGTTGAATTGTTGAATGGAGAGAGACGAAGTTAAAACTGAGAAGAGATGGCTTGAAAATGACGGTAGAGAGAAGAAGACAGATGTAGCAGAGGAGAAGAGAGAAATAGTTGTTGAACTGTTGAATGTACAGATACGAAGATAAAACTGATAAGAGATGGTTGAAAATGACAGTAAAGAGAAGGAGAGAGATGCAGCGGAGGAGAAGAGAGAAATAGTAGTTGAACTGTTGAATGTACAGAGACGAAGTTAAAACTGAGAAGTGATGGCTTGAAAATGACGGCAGAGAGAAGGACAGAGAGGTAGCGGAGGAGAAGAGAGAAATAGTAGTTGAACTGTTCAATGTCCAGATCCGAAGTTAAAACTGAAAAGAGATGGCTTGAAAATGACGATAGAGAGAAGGTGAGAGATGTAATGGATGAGAGGAGAGAAACAATAGTTGAACTGTTGAATGTACGGAGACAAAGTTAAAATTGAGAAGAGATTGCTTGAAAATGACAGTAGAGAGAAGGAGAGAGATGTAGCAGAGGAGAAAAGAGAAATAATAATAAAACTGTTAAATGTACAAAGACGAAGTTAAAACTGAGAAGAGATGGTTGAAAATGGCGGTAGAGAGAAGGAGAGAGATGTAGAGGAGGAGAAGAGAGAAATACTAGTTGAATTGTTGAATGTAGAGAAACGAAGTTAAAGCTGAGAAGAGATGGCTGAAAATGGTGGTAGAGAGAAAGAGAGAGGTGTAGCGGAGGAGAAGAGAGAAATAGTAGTTGAACTGTTGAATGTATAGAGACGAAGTTAAAACTGAGAAGAGATGGCTGAAAATGACGGTAGAGACAAAGAGAGAGATGTAACGGAGGAGAAGAGAGAAATAGTAGTTGAACTGTTAAATGTACAGAGACGAAGTTAAAACTGAGAAGAGATGGTATGAAAATGACGGTAGAGAGAAGGTGAGAGATGTAATGGATGAGAGGAGAGAAATAGTAGTTGAATTGTTGAATGTCCAGAGGCGAAGTTAAAACTGAGAAGAGATGGCTGAAAATGGCAGTAGAGAGAAGGAGAGAGATGTAGCGAAGGAGAAGAGAGAAGTAGTAGTTGAACAGTTGAATGTACAGAGATGAAGTTAAAACTGAGAAGAGATGGGTGAAAATGGCGGTAGAGACAAGGGGGAGATGTAGCGGAGGAGAAGAGAGAAATAGTAGTTGAACTGTTGAATGTACAGAGACAAAGTTAAAACTGAGAAGAGATGGCTGAAAATGGCGGTAAAGAGAAGGAGAAAGATGTAGCGGAGGAGAAAAGACAAATAATAGTTGAAATGTTGAATGTACAGAAACGAGGTTAAAACTGAGAAAAGATGGCTTGAAAATAACGGTAGAGATAGGGATGGCAATTACAACACGGCTCGCCCGACCCCACCCGATCAGGCCCCTTTTTGGCTCTAGTTTGGCGAGCCATGGGTGGACCACGGGCCGGCCCGACCATTTTTGACAAAACGGCATCGTTTTGTCCAAAACGACGCCATTTTGTATTTTTTAATTAAAAAATATAGATAGGCCAGGGTTGACCCGCCGACGGGCCAGGGCCGCAGGCTGACCCATCTCTGCCCACGTGAGCCATGGGCCGGCCCTCGGCTCGGTCCATTGACATCCTTAGGTGGAGAGAAGGAGACAGATGTAGCGGAGGAGAAGAGAGCAATAGTAGTTGAACTGTTGAATGTACAGACACAAAGTTAAAACTGAGAAGAGATGGTTGAAAATGACAGTAGAGAGAAGGAGAGAGATGTAGCGGAGGAGAAGAGAGAAATAGTAGTTGAACTGTTGAATGTACAGAGACGAAGCTAAAACTGAGAAGAGATGGCTGAAAAATGGCGGTGGAGAGAAGGAGAGAGATGTAGTGGAGGAGAAGAGAGAAATAGTAGTTGAACTGTTGAATGTACAGAGACGAAGTTAAAACTGAGAAGAGATGACTTGAAAATGGCAGTAGAGAGAAGAAGAGAGATGTAGCGGAGGAGAAGAGAAATAGTTGTTGAATTGTTGAATGTACAGAGACGAAGTTAAAATTGAGAAGAGATGACTTGAAAATGACGGTAGAGAGAAGGAGAGAGGTGTAGTGGAGGAGAAGAGAAAAATAGCACTTGAAGTACTGAATGTAGAGAGACGAAGTTAAAACTGAGAAGAGATAGTTGAAAATAACAATAGAGAGAAGGAGAGAGATGTAATGGAGGAGAAGAGAGAAATAGGAGTTGAACTGTTGAATGTGCAGAGACGAAGTTAAAACTAAAAAGAAATGACTAAAAATGGCGGTAGAGAAAAGGAGAGAGACTCAAATTTATTTATTATTAGTTCATCATGTAATAATAGATGATGGTGTATTTTTTATTTAATATAACATTTTATTTTTAATCGCTTTTATAAAATTTACTTTTCAAAATAAAAATAACAATTTATTTTTAATTACTTTTATAAATTTTACTTTTCATTTATTATATACCGATTTTAAAATATTGATAAATATTTTGTATTATTTTTCTTTACATCAAGTTGTCTGTTGACACTACATTATTTTATTTTTCTTTCAAACTAAAAGTTTTAATGCATGGAAGATTATATTGTCCTAATCATTTCACGGTATACCTTTTTGATTGTTTAATACAACTCATTAATATGGCTCAAGTCAAGATAGAGTCAAATAGAAAATTGAATTATATATTTCGGTGAGAGAAAATTTAATTTAATTTAATTGTATTTATATCAATTTTTTGTTAAATATATAATGTTTTCCCGATCAAAATAATTATATTATTTATTGATAAGATCAAATAGGATTAATTTATTTTTTAATTTAAAAATTTTTTATTATAATTTTTGGAGACAAGTAAAATTATAAAGTATATAACAATAAATGATTTTATTATATGATAAATTTTTAAGCATAATAATAAAAGATATCTTTTAAAATGACTAACTTGAGATTAAAATTTTAAATTCAGAAATTATATATCGCAAAAGCAACAAACATAATTTGGAATTGATAATACAACGGGAGAAGTACAAGAAAAATTTGATTATTATTGTTAAAATAATTATTTTTTTTAAGAGTAAGGAGCTTGGTTTCTATATGTATATTTTTTACTTGATTGTTGTGTTTGGAGTTATTTGCATCATAGCGATGAGTTCACTTGCGCTTGCTTCTGGTTTGCTACCCTATTCAGTTGTCTTGTTGCTTTAATGGGCTTAGTGAATAGTGATTCCTATTTTAAGTTTCACAAAAATAAGCTTTTTTTCTTTGATTGGTGATTGATTTCAATTTGACATGTAAGGATGATAATATAAATAAATAAAATTTTGTTAATGACAATAAAAATAAATAAATTGACTTTATTTAAAATTTTTATTATTATAATTTTTTGAGTAAGGTAAAATTATAAAGTATCATTCATTATTATATGATAAGTTTTTAAGCATAATAACAAAAAAGTATCTTTTAGAATCAAGCTTTTAAATTCGAAAACTAGCAAAAGCAAAACAACAAACATAATTTGGAATTGACAATACAATGGGACTATTATTAAAATAATTACTTTTGTAAAGAGTAAGTAGCCACTGCCGGATCTTGTTCGTGATACTCTCTTCGTAGAGGCAGAGGTTATCAAGTATGGTTATTGTTCACTTTTATTAATATATCTAATAATGAAATCTGTTTGTTATAAAATAAAAATTGGAAACCAAAATATGCTCGGTAGGTGTAACAACAATTTTGATATAATTGAAATTACATGATAAAAATTATATTAATTTGGTACAAATTTAAAATAGATTATAAATAAACAATTCAAAATATGAGTTTTATGTAAAAAATATAAACTTAGTAATTAGATCAATTATATAGAAAATAAAATAAAATGAAAATATTATATATCAACGTGTCCAAATGAATTATTTTAATAAATTATTTCAAATTAATTGTACATCTAATCTAATTATTTATTAAAAATATTATTCTACTATCAAAAATTTTAAATTAATTAATAATTTTAAATTTTAAATAAAATTACTTTTTTTAGATTACTTTAATTTAGAGCATTGAGTCAAACATTTTTTCAATCTCCAAAAAAGGTAAAAAGACATTCTAATAATTATAATATTTTTTTTACGGGCTATTAGGTAGGAAATTGAAAGATTATTTGATTTCAATTATGTTGTGAGCTACAATTTAAACTAAAACTGTGACACTGCATCAGACCAGCACAAAAAGAAATGCTCGGCCGAAGTCCTATAGGCCCAAATTGATGCTCATATTAGGCTTTTAAAAGGAAACGCGTTTAGGGTTCTTGTTTTCAACAATTATTAGTCAATTACGATTAAAGTTGCCGTATGAGCCAGCCATAGATGGGGGCTGTTGCCGGTCAAACGAACCAGAAGGACACGGCAACTATGGAGGAGGACGAAGACCGTAGCGAAGAAGATTATTTGGAGAAGAATCGGGAAACAGATGTCACATTGCAATCGTCGCTCAAGGAACCTCCGCTGAAGAAGGTGAAGATTGACGAAAGCGACGTTGAATCTGCGTGCGATAAGTTTAATAAACCATCGGAGACGGAGGAGGGCTACACGGTGATGGAAGAGTTCGAGGATAGCGAAGAGGAATATGAGAAAAGGGGTTTCACCAAAAGTGGGCGGTATGAAAACCCTTCTATTCCATCTTTTCACAAATAAAATCAGTGATCCCAAGCAATCACAGCCCTTCTGTCAGTACATACTTACAACTTACAAGCCAATGCATCTGACGGTGTATAGACTTTCACTTCCCCACATATTCGCTTCCCTTAAATGCTTGTGAACCAGCTGATAGTTTCTCAACAACCAGGAGTACTTACTCAAGAAGCTTATGTCCCACACTCTCACTTCGAAGTCCACACACCGCTTCCCTTCGCCCTTACAGACTTGTTAAGTACAAGATCTCAGCTCGCAGATCCGAAACTTAGAAACCCACAAAAATTTACATATTCCGTCTCCAAAAGGTGCAATCTTTCTCCTTGTGGAAGAGTGTTTCACCTGTATAAATCAGCAGCTGTTTTAGGGGCTATATGTTGTATGTGGGTCTTTATGTGCTCCGTTGTTGAAGGTTCAGTTCATGAATATAAAGGTGAGAGTTTTGTGAGCAAAGGTAATGCCTTTGTTGCGCATGGAGATAGCGAAGGGATTTGCTCTTTGGTCGCTTCAAATCCTAGCGAAAGTAGTGACGTAGCTGCTAAAGGTGACTCCTATATACAGTAATTTCAGTTCACTCACCAGCTGTGCATTGATTGCTACTATTGTGCCTATAATAGGCAGATCTCTTGATTTCATGTTGCTTATTCGCAATATGTGTTCTTTCTATTCTCCCTGTTCTTCGTTTGCTTAAATGATTATGATTGGCCGTTGGATCACAGACAGAAAATACAAATGGGAGCGAAGATTTGTTTTGGTGGAGAATTCTGAATTTTCCTTATGTTACTTTCTTATCAATTTACCATTTTCTATTTCACTTGAGGTCAAATTCGATAACCAATTTGTTGTTACTGTAAGTTATAATCTGATTCAAAGGATGAATGTACATGAGCTTCTCAGACGGAAATATGTGATCATAGAGCCCCTACTTGTTCGTTTCAAAAACTACTTGCGGTAAAAACTTAAATTGGAATCGCACATCTTTTTAGTTTCCTCAGGATCATGGATTTAAGACATGCTATTAAGGTCTGTCGAAAATTTTATCTCTAGTTCTTGATTATCATCTCAATTTGTTTGGTGTCTTCCGTCCAAAATGTTGTTTGTCCTGGTATGGACGTTTACAAATATAAAACTGAGAAACTAGAAGTTATGCATTTCCTAGAAGAAAAGAAGCAATTTCGCCCTGAGGTTCTTTTTCACTTCCATCTGAAACTTGTGCTTTTGTCAAGAATATTAGCAGGTCATGTATTGGTGACCTTTGGTTATACTTGTGATGGTTTACACATTACAATGTGTATCATGATTTCCTGCATTCCTTGGTTTATTTATTTATTTTCCCAAGGACTAATTCTACATAGTTATGTACTTGCAGTTTTGAGAAGATCACATTTAGAAGAATCAACCCTAGCTTTAGCTCGGGGTTTTTGAGGTGGAAGATAAAGAGACTTTTGGGGGTTCCGCATATGGAGGTCAAAGGGCTGTCTGTTGTACAGCTGATCTTGCCAAATTGGGCGTTTGTTCGCAAGGAGAAATTATCCATTGTCCATCAGCAAAGGACCCTAGATGGCCTTATATTTTTAGTGTTTCCTTCAGTTTAGATGAGTCAACGGCAACATTGCCATCAAAAATAGTCATGGTCACTAGAATGGGGATATATAAATTGTATTTCATGCATTGTGACACAAATCTCCAAGATGTGGTTGTTGAAGGGAAAGCCATTTGGAAGAATCCTACTGGTTACCTATCTGGTAGGATGGCACCATTAATGAATTTCTACGGATTCATGTCTCTTGCTTTTGTCACACTTGGACTTTTCTGGTTCTTCCAATATGCAAGAAATTGGAAAGAAGTTTTTCTGTTGCAAAACTGCATAACGATGGTGAAAATACTGGGCTTGTTTGAGATATTTTGACTATGCTGAATTTAATGAAACTGGAATTAGGCCAACAGGTACTACTTTATGGGCAGTCACTTTTGGTACTGTTAAGCGCACTGTAGCACGTCTTATCATCTTGATGGTATCAATGGGTTATGGTGTTGTAAGACCTACCTTAGGTGGTTTGACATCAAAGGTGATCATGCTTGGAGGGACCTTTTTCCTGGCCTCTGAAGTGCTGGAATTGGTTGAGAATGTTGGTACTGTGAGTGATCTTTCTGGAAAAGCAAGACTCTTCTTGGTTCTTCCTGTTGCGCTCCTGGATGCTTTCTTCATTATCTGGATATTTAAGTCTCTTTCTGCCACTTTAAATAAGCTTCAGGTGCTTCATCTGCGATTCCTAATGATGTTTACTTGATGCTGTTCTGTTTGTAGCTTTTAGATATGGTTGGACTTTCTTCTGCTTGTACAAAGCAAAGATAGCCTGCTTATAGTAGGAATTTTGAAGCTGGTTGGCCTACAAATTTGCTTTCCATCAAAGGCAAAGATTCCATTATTTAATCAAAGTACATCTGAAATGAGGTTTATAAAGTGTTTTTGGTAAGATAGTTCAATAGTTTGGTTCAATAGCCTATACGATGAGATGTTTAATTCTCCAAAGCAACAAAATACTATTTGTTTAATTCATCTCTCGTCTTTGTTAGTACGATTGATATGAATTGATTCTCCTTTTTCCTTACATGTTCCATATCGTGCAATGCTTTCATGGGAAGAAACTTTTGAACTTAGGCTTTTTATTATAATGCATTTTATTAAAAATGCACCCTAACACCAACATCACTTTTTCTTCTTGAGCGATCTTTCCGTTATTGCTTTATGTAACCTAAACTTTCAACAATGTGACAGGCAAGGCGAATGATGTGAAAGTTGGATATTTATTGAAAATTCACAAATGCTTTAGCCGTTGCTGTTATTGTGTCTGTAGGCTGGATATGCTACGAGGTAGTATACTATTCAACTACTTGGTCAAGTTTATCTTCCCACTGATATTGTTTGGCAAGCATATTATGTAAAAAGAAGTGATATATATCTGGAATCTGTCATTAAACAATAGTCGGGGAACAGAAGTTGTTAAACATGGAATTTTATGCATTCATAATCGTCTCACTTATTGCGACTTGCATTTGTAGCTGTATTTCAAGGCCCATGACGTTTACAATGAGCAATGGCAGAATGCATGTATCATCCCTGCTTTTGGGCAAGTTCTTTCCTTCTCTCCTGTGCATCATTTGTGCTGTTTGGGCACCCTCACAAAGTGCTTAGCGGTATAACATCAGATTCTGTTCTACGATTTTGTTATCGTGCTATTTTTTTTGTAGTGAAATTGCTACCTTGACCTCTTAAAATCTTGATGCTTTAACATCTTAAATAAATGCCTGCACACAATCATAAAGCAGTTTTGGTCCTTGAACACAATTATTTTGTCTAATATAATTATTTTTTAGAAATAACTTATATTAATTAAAAATAAAATATTTGAATTGTTATTCACTTTTCAAGACTGCAACTTTTATAATTTGTCAAACAAATCTTGCGAGCTTTGTTGAGGGAGGGAGTGTAACTGATATATGTTACAGCTTTATACCAAGTCAGTTACATACTGTATTTCGGTGTCTGTTCTCCTACTACTCATGTTCCACTACATATCATTACTGTTTTGTGGTTTTTCCTTCTATGCTCATCCATTTTTCACTTGTCTTTTCCATTATAAATGAATTTATTAATTAAAAATAACAATAATTTTATTTTAAAATTATTGTTATTTTTAATTAATAAATTCATTTATAATGGAAAAGACAAGTGAAAAATGG
>JAOQMS010000005.1:4407650-4417835 GCA_027563885.1 Erythroxylum longipes
GTATGTCATAACTTGTGTCTAACGTTCATTTAGCTTAAGTCATATAAATGTCTCACAATTATGTGTTCTAGCCGTATGTGTAGGTGACAGGATGTTACACCATGTCCTAGACATCTTTGGCAATTTTTGCATACAATACAAATCTGTAACAAGGAAATCTGCTAGGAAGAGAAAGCAAAATCTCAAATACCAGTAATATTAAATGTGTCTATAATTGTATCTTGTTGATATTGTCTAGTATGCAGATAATCATATTATTTTCCTGACATAAGTTACGTTCTTTGGTCATATTGCCATATGATTGTAGGATTAAAGTCTTGAACTCATTGTAACGTCGTTTTAATTTAACTATAATTTAAATTCATTTTTAATTTTCAAAAAAACATATAAATTTTTACCTAACATTAAGAAATGAAGTTAAAATTACAATTTGCAATTCAACATTCGATAATAAATTCAATCATTATTTTTTATTACTTCGTATTATAATATTACTAAAGCAATACTTATTATACTTATAAAATTGATTTCATAATTTTTTTATTAAATGTTGAATACAAATTACACCTTTAACCTAATGTTTAAGAACATATTTTAAAACTAAATTAATGACTCAACAACAATAACAACAACACCTAGCATAAATCTCACTTACAAAGTAAATTAATGACTCAATTATTAGAAATTGATAAAAACTTGATTTTATTAAAGTTTAAGATGTTATTAATATCGTTTTGAAAATGTTAATATACAATATAGATAAAAGCTAAACTTTTTAAAAAAGGATAGGTGCAAATAAGACCTTTGACTCATTAAATACTTACAGAATTATAAAATATTATTTATATTAAAATACAAAGTTTGTTAATAAAATTAAAAGATGGACATTTTATGTATCGAAATTTGATATATAAAATCTACAAATATATGTTAGGATTAAAAGATTTGATTTAATTATAAAAACGAACCAAAAAAAGTTAGTAAAAATATGTTATATTTCCTAATTATAAATTTATGATTTTAGTAATAATTTCATCAAAAATAGCAAAAATATTACTTAATTTTGATTTGTCTATAAAGTATACTCTTAAAAGGTTTCATTTTAATTAGATTCTAGGATGATATACCGAAATCTATTTCTTGTTTACTTTAAAGCTCAATGTTCCTGGTAATTTGAACTTCGAATTAGACACGAAAAACAAAATCCATGCACGAAGGTGCTTCTACAATGCATGGAAACTCGTATGTCCACCTCTTGAAGCAATCCCTCCGTGATAAAAACCCCAAAAGTTACAGAAATCTTGAAGAAGAAGATAACAGACTTCTGTTTCATCTTCCATATCCGTTTTCATGGAGTTCTCCTTATTCCTCCAATACATTCTCTTACTTATTGTGTTTGCTCTCTCCTTCTACCTCTACCTTGTCTTCCCTCAACAACAGAAAAAAAACCCTCCAACAACAACGTTGATGGATTCAGAATCTACCCTATCGTCGGAGCTTTTCCGGACTTCTAAAAAACCGTCGTTGTTTCCTGGATTGGACTGTAGAAGTTCTGAGTAATTCCCTCAATAACACTGCTTAATTTGTCAGACCTATAAAACTCCAAGGTCTTCTCACGGCTAGCCCTTCAAATGTCGAGTACATACTCAAAACCAACTTTGAGAACTATACCAAAGGCAAGCTATAGGATAATATTGTTGATATATTGCAAATGGTCAATATAGGAAATATAGGAGAGTTAATCTCGAGGATATTTGTATATATGACAGAATATATGTATAGTTGGCAATAGTCTTTACGGGCGTATCACTAGGAGTCCATTAAGGCAATTAGTTAGCAAGGAATAGCTTACACATTTCCTATATATACTGTATATTGTTGAGAGCAATAACAGATCAGAAATTATCTTCCTCCTTATTTCGTACATGGTATCAGAGCCCGAAGATCATTAGGATGTCAGGAGAGACGCCGCTATCAACACCACCGCTGAAGGGAGGAGGACAGTACAATCTCATGTCTGGCGACCATCCAGGCTAACTGATCACTCATGTTCAGATGAAAGGCGTGAACTACGACGAATGGGATATAGCAATGCATATAGCGTTGCGCGCAAAGAAGAAATTGGGTTTCGTTGATGGGACGATTGGAGAACACAGTAAGAACTCCACAGACCATGAAGACTGGTGGATGCTAAATTCCATAATTGTCTCATGGATATTTAATACCATTGAACCAACACTCCGATCCCAAATCACCTACGTTGATTTAGCGAAGGATTTGTGGGATGACCTGAAACAATGTTTTTCTATTGCCAATGGTCCACAAATTCAGCAATTAAAGAATTAGATTACAAACTGTAAGTCGCAAGGACAGAACATCATGACTTACTTTGGACGATGGAAAAAATTGTGGGATGAACTTGCGATTACAAGAGAATCCCTGTGTGCAGGTGCTCGGGCTGCACATGTAACATCATGGCTGAATTGGTGAAAAGACAAGAAGACAAGCGCGTCCACCAGTTTGTGATGGGTCTCGATGATGATATCTACAGAAATGCATGTTCTAATGTTTTGGCTACTGAAACTCTGCCAAATGTTAGTCAGGTATACTCGATTATGATGAGGGAAGAACAACTTAGGAACTCAATTCGCGAAAAAGATGTCAAAGCCGAGGCGGTTGCATTTGTAGCAAGATCCAACAAGGGATATGTGAATGAGAAAGAGAAACAAGGGCCACGTACTCACTGCGGTAAAGCTGGCCATGACATTGATGGGTGTTATAAACTCATTGGATATCTAGAGTGGTACACAGACAAATACGGAGACAATACACATACCGGTGGAAGAGGTGACAGTGGACATGGCAGAGGTGGTTTTGGCTTCGGGAAACGACGAGGATAGCCACGGGCTAACTCGACGCAAACCAAGCCCAGTACAGGGACGTCTGCTGCTGCAGGGACGTCTACTACTGTTGGACACACAGAGACAAAACATACGACGTTTCCAAATCTGAGCAACGAAGATTGGAGTACTCTTATGACTCTTGTGAAGAATCAAAAATCGGGTAGGAATGAAAGCTTGAGTGGTAAACACACAGATCAAAAATAGATACTAGACTCTGGTGCATCTCATCACATGACAGGGTGCCTCAATTTGCTGTCAAATGTGCATGATATAGTTCCGATTGGAATTGGGTTACCCAATGGAGAACAAACTTTTGCAGTAAAAAAAGGAATAAGATGTTTGGGCAACAACAAATTTATTTCTCACGTTTTATTTGTTCCCAAAATGAATTGTACCCTTATCTATGTTGCATGTTTGATGAAAGATTTAAATTGTATCGTCACTTTCACTGAAAGGCTTTGTGTGATACAGGACCACATTACGAGGATTTTGATTGGAACGGGTGAGCAGCGTGACGGGGTCTACCTCTTTAGAGCAACGGAGCAAGGGTGTGCAAACCATGCAAAGGAAGTGGACGACATGGAGTTGTGGCACTGCAAACTCAGGCATCCCTCCAAATATCGAGTATCTCTAATTCTTGGTATTAAGAATAAAGTTAGAATATTAGATGAACCTTGTGATGTTTGTTTTAGATCGAAACAAACTCAGAGAAGTTTTTGTTCAAAGTGACAGTAAAGCTGAAGCTTGTTTTGATTTGATACAATGTGATCTTTGGGGAGCATATAGAGTTCCTGCTTCATGTGGTGCATATTATTTTTTGACCATTGTAGATGATTTTTTTAGAGTTGTCTGGATTTATTTGCTCACTGAAAAACATAAGGTAGTGAAAATTATGCGAAATTTTTTTGCCATGAGTGAACAACAATTTGGGAAGCATGTAAAAATTGTACGGAGTGACAATGAACCGAGTTTAAACCTCTGAAATCTTATTTTGATGACAATGGGACTGTGTTCCAAACTTCATGTCCTGGGACTCCGCAACAAAATGGTCGAGTGGAAAGAAAACATCGACATATATTGAATGTCGCTAGGGCCCTTCGTTTTCAAGCTTCCTTGCCAATTGAGTTTTGGGGAGAGTACGTTTTAACTGCTGGATTTCTTATTAGTAGAACACCCACAACATTGCTCAAAGGAAAAACCCCTTATGATGTTTTGACTGGTAACATTCCGAAATTCATGCAATTATGCATTTTTGGGTGTCTTTGTTACGCTCATAGAAAAAAACGCGACAACGACAAATTTGGGGAACGAAGTCGAAAATGTGTTTTTGTTAGGTATCCTTTATGCCAAAAGGGATGGAGAGTCTATGACATAGAAAAAGATGAATATTTTGTTTCTCGCAATATGGTTTTCCATGAGCATATTTTCCCTTATGCAAGTCCACCAAGTCAAGAACAAGTTCTACCTCCGCAATCTCCTGTGCCTCCAAGAGATATGTTATATGATGATTTTGCTAATCCTAATAAGCGTGAGTTACCTTCTGATGAACACAGTGTCACACAAACCCCACTTAGAGATATGGGGAGTTTGGTTCTGTCCTCTGTGGGACAAGAGGAGACCGTGGGTAGTAGTCAGGTTCAAGCTGCGATGGAACCACCCATTCCTAGTGTTAATGGCGCAAATGCACCTACTAGAGATGACGGGAGACCTATTCTGAGTGCATCTCAACCAACTGGGGATGAAGACTATGGTCGAGGGAAGCAGGTAAGTCGACCATCAGTGTTATTAAAAAAATTGTGTGACTTATTCTACTCGTTGCTCTAGCTATAAAGACCCTGTGCTCCCTCCTGTTCAATCGCCATCCTTAAGTACTCCTTATCCCATTGCTAACTATGTGACCTGTGCAAATTTAAATTTTTCTGTCAAATATCTAGCTTTCTTAGCTGCAGTGACTACCGCATCCGAGCCCACTTGATACTCAGAAGCAGTAAAGGAGAAAGAAAGGCGAGAGGCCATGCAAAAAGAAATTGAAGCCCTAGAACGAAACGACACTTGGGAACTTGGGCCATTGCCACCCGGGAAGAAAGCACTCGGGTGCAAATGGGTGTATAAAACCAAATATAAAAGTGACGGTACAGTGGAGCATAATAAGGCTCGACTAGTTATCTATGGCAACAGACAGCGGGAAGGAAATGATTACAATGACACCTTCGCACCTATCGCAAAAATGGTTACTGTGAGAACTTTTCTAAGTGTGGCAGCGACAAAGAATTAGGAATTACACCAAATGAATGTTCACAACGCTTTTCTGTATGGTGATTTAGACGAAGAGGTGTATATACAGCTACCTCTCGGTTTTGAAGCCAAGAATAGGAATACAGTTTGTCGACTTAAGAAATCCTTGTATGGATTGAAGCAAGCCCCGAGATGTTGGTTTGCAAAGTTGGTAAGAGCACTGAAAGATTTTGGGTTTGTTCAATCTCTTTCTGACTATTCGCTGTTTACTTACTGCAAAAGGGAAGTGCGAGTAACCGTGCTGGTCTATTTGGATGATTTGATAATTGGCGGAAATAATTCAAATGCCATTACACAATTCAAAGCATATTTAAGCAAATGCTTCTATATGAAGGATCTTGGCTGTTTGAGATTTTTTTTGGGACTTGAAATTGCTCGAAGTAAGGACGACATATTCTTGTGCCAAAGAAAATATGCCTTAGATATTGTTACCGAGTCAGGATTACTTGGTTGCAAACCGCCCTCATTCCCTATAGAACAAAATCATAAATTGGCATTGGCCGAAGGAGGGTTGTTGGATGATCCGGAGAAATATCGTTGTTTGGTGGGTAAGCTGATTTACTTGACTATTTCCAGGCCAGAACTTTGTTACTGTGTGCATATTTTGGCACAATTCATGCAAAGTCCTTGCGCAGAACATTGGGAAACCGCACTTCATGTTGTACGGTACTTGAAAGGGACTCCGGGTCAGGGTGTGCTGTTGAGTTCAAAGAGTGATTTGTGTCTTTATGCTTTTTGCGACTCAGATTGGGCCAATTGTCCTTTGACTCGGCGATTGTTAACTAGCTATTTTATGATGTTTGGCACCTCTCCGATTTCTTAGAAGACTAAAAGGCAACCAACAGTTTTGCGCTCTTCGATAGAAGCGGAGTACCGATCTATGGCCACGACAGTTTGTGAGTTGAAATGGCTCAAGAGTCTCAGTGTTTTGAATGATAGTAATTTTTCTTCTTGGCGTACTTATGATTCTTCTGCTGCATCTATTGGTGATTATTATGATAATTTTTATCCCAAGGGGGAGACATCAGATTGGTTATGGTGAATGTTACATTCAGGGGGAGATGTTAAGGTATATATTTGACTATTTGTCTTACTTTTTGACATCTTTTTGTCCCAAGGGGGAGAAATTCGGATGATTGGCTACACTTGACGTTCTTTGGAACTTGATGTTTCATATGAATTGTGAATTTGATACTTATATGTCCAATTATGTTATTTAGGGGGAGTTTCACATTTGTGACAAATAATGCCAAAAAGGGGGAAATTGTTAGGATATATGTTTTGGCATTATTTATTAATTGGACATATAAGATATTAGTTGGATATTGACTTGAATTCAAAAGGTATTTGGATAATGGTTCAGTTGTGATAAAATTATATATTAAGTGGGATTCTTGGTTGAAGTGGGACTCTCAATATTTGAAGTATTATGCATATCTCATATCTACTGCAGATGTCTATCTCTAGCGAAAATCTCTTATACGTGGTTACGGCAGATGTCTATCTCTAGCGAAAATCTCTTATGCGTGGTTGCGGCAAATAGTGGATGTGACTGTACTTCATGGAGTTGAATTGCGTTAATTGTTAATAAAACAAAACACAGAATTGGTGTTGAGGTTGTGGTGTTAATAGCTTTACATATATACGTGTTTTGTGTGAGAATTATAAGGAGTGAGTGGAGTAATAGTGCAGTGGACGTGACATAACATAAGAATTTGGTGTGTGAGCATGTCATTATCTGCAGTTGAAGAAAATCATATATAAGCATAGAGTGAAGTATCAGTTGTGTGGGCATTGAAAGTGAATTGTGTGAGTTTCATGAAAGGCACTCACGTTGTGGCATAAATGGAAAACTTACGAAGTATTTATGTGTGGCTAAGGGTTTTTGTTTGAGCAACAACGATTATTAATTGATCTCCTTATAAGCTGCGTATATTTTGGTTGGTGAATGTGTTATCGGTGCAACTATAATTTTGTGTTGGTGTTTATCTGAATCAGTTCATTGTTGCTACGACGATTTTCAGATCTATTTCAGTCGAGCGGAATTCATCGGAAAGTTTTTCTTATCTATCTCAAGTGTATTTAGTTTTCGTTCTTTATTATTTTAATCACTTGAGTTGTTCATTTAATTATCTTTATTATCAAATAGTGTGTGAAAATCCTCTGTTGAGGTTAACACGAGTCGGTCGTGTTATTGGGTGTGAAATTCTTTCACGGGAAGTGAGGTTGAGTGAGAGTGTCAAGGGTTGGGTGGTGTCAGCTCAGTAAAGCCTTGAGTAATTCTATTGTACTTTGGTGAAAGTAATTAATCTAAGTGAGGGCCCCATAGACGTAGGCAAGGAGTGCTGAACTACGTTACCAAATTTTGGTTTTTCTTTATTATTTCGATTTTGCTTGTTTTATTTTATTGACGGGAAAGAAGTTTACAGAAAGTTGCAAAATAATTAACCCCCTTCAGTTTTCAATTGGTATCAGAGAAAGGTCACCGATTCAGAACTTGGTAGCAAGTTGGTGTAGATCCTAATTTCGCGAACATGGCCATAGGAGAAGGAGCATCAATTATTAAGCCACCGCTGTTGGACAGTTCCAATTATTCTGCATGGAAATCACGGATGAGAGTGTTTATTCAGGCACAAGGAATAAGAGCATGGAACTCGGTAGTACATGGCTGGACACATCCAATGACTACTGACGATAAAGGAGAGACAATTCTAAAAGATCCATATGAATGGACAAGAGCCAAAGAAGAAAGAGCACTTGGAAACCCACAAGCTTTGCATGCAATTTATATTGCTGTTGATGAAGGACACTTCTCAGTGATATCAGCCTGTGAATTGGCTAAAGAAGTGTGGGATATCTTGCAGACTATTCATGAAGGGTCAAAATCTGTTATAGTGTCAAAACTACAGATGTTAACTGTGCAGTTTAAAGAACTGAAAATGGATGAGAATGAGACTATTGGGAACTTTTATGAAAGATTGCGTGATATAGCAAATCAGACACGTCAACTCGGGAAGAAATATTCCAATCTGAAACTAGTCAAGAAGACGTTGAGATCACTTCCTCTCAGATTTATTCCTAAAATTGCAGCAATCGAGGAGGCTCATGACATCAATGATTTGTCATTGGAGAAGGTAGTTGGAATTCTTACAAATTTTGAAATGAATTTATTGAGGGACAATCAAGAGAAGAAGAAAGGATTAGCATTGCAAGCCTAGATTGGTAAAGTCGTGAATGACTTAGAAGATGAATCTGACGAGAACGAGGAGATAGAGCTATTAACACGAGAGTTCAGTAAGTGGCTGAAGAGAGTGAAAAAGGACAGACTCGTGTTTAGGCAAAAAGGCGAGAGCTCATTGAACAACAACTTCAATCAACAAGCTAAAACTCATAAGGAAGAAAGAAAGGTAAAGAGAATTCAATGTCATCAGTGTCAAGGCTTCAGACATGTTCAAGCGGAATGTGCTAACGCTATGAAGAAGAGAAAAGGAAAATCTTATACGAGCACTTGGAGTGATAACGAATCCGGAAGTGAAGAAGAAGTTGTTAATAATGATGGGTTAGTTACTTTGTACAGCAAAAGTCCAGTTACTTGTTTAACAGTAACTGAGAAGGAAGTAACTGAAGATGAAAAAGTGAGTAAATCTGAAAATTTTGGGAAAAATGCAAACGATTCAGCTCAAAGCTCAATTTCATATTATGACAGTGATGAAAGTGGGTTAAGTGATAAAATGGAGAACATTTACGAGGCTTACGAACTAATGTACGAAAAATGGGTGAAAATATGCAGAAAGAATGAAAGATTGAAGGAAGAGAATCTCTCCATGAAGAACACTATCCAAGGGTTAGAAAAGAATTTGAAGTTGTCATTAGATGAGCTTGGTAAAGCTATAATGAAATTAGTAAGTACTAAAAAGAGATTGAGAATGTTAAATGGAGGTACCGAAAAGCTAGAAAAGTTGTTGGAAATTGGAAAAGTTAAAGGGGATCTTCAAGGCATTGGGTATAAGGGTGAGTTCTCTAAAGTGAATGAGAAGAAAGATGACATATCCAAATCTATCCAAGAAGAAGAAACATCGAGAAAGCGTCGAAGATTTATACCCACTTGTCATTTTTGTGGAGTCATTGGACATATAAGGCCAAGGAATTATCAGTTACTACAAATGATGTTTCAAAGGGGTCAAAACTGAAAATCTAGACACTCTCCATTAATTTTCCAGCAGCATCCTATGGCATTGAAGCAAACTTAGATTAGAAAGGGTCAAGTACAAGCACAAAAAGGTAGTGATGGAAAACAAGAAATTGTACAGATTCACAATTAGTTACTGTTTGTAAAGTAACTAGTCAAACAGAGGACAAGTCAGTTACTTCTGAAGAAGAAACCGATGACCGAGATAATATGACAAGGAATAAGCCCAAGTTTGAGATTCTTAAAAGGGCACAGGGACAATGTGGTTTACATTTTTGAAGTATTTTTTGTTTTGTTAAAAAAAACAAAAACAAAAAAACAAAAAAGAAAAGAAAAGATTTTTTTAATTCTTTAGTTTTATGTTGCTATTGTCGTCTCATCTTTTTAGTAGTTTGCATTATGACTTCTTTTCAGCTCTACCGAAGACTCTTCAGCTCTTGCATCAGTATGGATCTCTCTCGGATATCTCTCTCTCTTTCGGGCATATCTCTCAGTGTTTTGAATGATAGTAATTTTTCTTCTTGGCGTACTTATGATTCTTCTGCTGCATCTATTGGTGATTATTATGATAATTTTTGTCCCAAGGGGGAGACATCAGATTGGTTATGGTGAATGTTACATTCAGGGGGAGATGTCAAAGTATATATTTGACTATTTGTCTTACTTTTTGACATCTTTTTGTCCCAAGGGGGAGAAATTCGGATGATTGGCTACACTTGATGTTCTTTGGAATTTGATGTTTGATTAAGGGGGAGTGTTTGTCATATGAATTGTGAATTTGATACTTATATATCCAAT
>JAOQMS010000005.1:4430392-4450563 GCA_027563885.1 Erythroxylum longipes
AAAGCTATCGATTAGAGATGATGAATTTTGAATAGGAATTGTGGTGACATATAAGTAAGATATGTTATGATATAAAATGATGAAGATAAATTAATAATGGTTAAGGTGTTTTTCATTGGATTACGCCCACATTATGGTAATAAGCTCACATTTTTTGATATGACCTCTGAGTTGGATTCCAAAAACGGGGTCCAACAGATGTGGTATCAGAGCAAGCAGGAGTTAGACTCCGAAAACGGGGTCCAACAGATGTGGTATCAGAGCAAGCAGGAGTTAGACTCCGAAAACGGGGTCCAACAACAGTTATAGGCACTTTGTGATACCAAAGTAACAAATTGAAAGTGAGTCTCATGTGCACTGCATATGCCTGATATGAATGATTATAATGGTTTAAATAATTTCTGAATGTGATATATGTTGAATGTAAAATGTGAAATGACTGATCAAGTGTATGTTATTCAACATGATGAATTAAAGATATGAGGTGAACCGCATGATTATATGAACTGTATGTTTATATGATTGAGTGAGCCATTGAGGATGGTCACTCACTGAGTTTGCAAAACTCACCCAAAATTTGCAATATTTTTTTCAAGTGCAGAAGAGTTACCCCATTAGGCAAACGGGAGTGTAGCCATTGCATTCAAGTAAGAGATAGAGGTCAGGATCAGTTCGCGTCTGCATTTGTCCTTTCTTATTTTTGTATCAATTTGTGTATTCTGTGATTTCTGTACAATTTTCTGTATGTAATAACTTCTAAAATTGGAAAATTTTTTAATGAGAGTGATCAAAGTGTAATAATAATTATGATTTCAATGTTTATGAAATAAAAGTATCGGCCTGAATTTGATTATTGATTTTCACACACGCGAGTGAGTTTTTTTTTGAAAAATTTATACTGAGTTTCGAGTGTTTGATTATTGATTGTGCTAGCATGTCACCCTCGCAAGGTACACATTCGGATGCCACTCAGAATGTTGGGTACGTGTCTTGTGAGAGTGGGGTGCTACAATCAATATTATAACATTAGCCAAATTCCACAATTAAAGAAAATGGTGTGACCATCCAAACTTTGCTTCTATCACGTATGTGAAGGAATTTTATGTCAATGCTTCTTGCCAAGTGGGAAAGTCAAAAACAGTTAATTAAGAACATAACAGTTAGAGGCATGTCGGTCATTATCTCAATAGAAAGAATCAATAAGTGTTTAGGAATTGCTTATGCTAGATTGAACCAAACAAGGCTTAATCTCATTCCATATTAATTATATCAAGACTTATATGCAAAAGAAGTTCCTTGTAAGGAAGGAAATGGTTCCCCAATCAACTTTTCAATTGCCGAACTTCCTATTAAACTTAAGACTTGGAATTGATTCATTAATTGAGTTTGCCAAGTTACTTTACAAGATCAAGCATAAAATGCCCATTTGTTGGCAAGATATTCAATGAAAGCATCCACATGATTGATAAAGATCTAAAGAAGAATATGATCTTCCAAAAGTTACTTCTTAACTTAATGGTAGTTGATGGAGTGTCCTTTCCTAATGATCCTTATAAAAAAACACTTTGCCAAGGTACCTATATTATATGCTCTACTATTTTTTTGGTAATTTAGGAAATTTATAAATAACTAAAAATTTATGTATATCTAGAGTTTTCCAAAGATGGAAATCTCTTACCCCATCCTAAAGGAACTTACAAGAAAGCATGAGGAACCCTAAAACTATTCCTCCAGACCAAACAAACACAATAGCATGCCTAAACCACATTTAGCAACAAAAATGATCACATCAAGGACCATCTTACCAGTAATACAACTATTTCCATATAAGAGTCTCAAGCAACAGAAAACTAATAGACTTCTTACTAATCCTTCTCATTCAGGTAGTAAGGGATCTCCTATTGATAATTTTCCAGAGGAGTGGACCTTGTAGCTTGGGACACCATGTGCATTCTTCAATGCTTTTGTAGGTTTAGCATTGTTGTATCTTATACCTCTCTTGCTGACGAAGAGGGTGAGTTTCCTTTCATTTTCCTAAAGTTGTAGTGATAATCCATGCCTTGCATATATGCTCACATTGATATATATTTAAGATGAGTGAGATGAAAATTGCTTTCCTAAACTAACTATCACACTTGCAAAATAAAATTAGAAGAAATAAGAAAACAAGCCAAAACCCTCTATTTACCTTCTCTCAGTGTTTGAGCTGACTTGTTCCATTACTTGGAAAAACACTTTAGTATTAATGTTCCTCACTTCCATGGATGCATTTTTGAAGGTTCTAAGGTTTCTCTCGAACCATAAGTTATACACAATAATAGAAAGAAGAATAATAAAAATGTTGAGGTCAATGTTTCTGTGGCTTTGAGGTTGGTTAAACCAAAGTAGAATGGATTGGAGGTTTAGCAAGTTTGGATGTTTATCTAAAAGTGGCTAAGGCAGTGTAGCCACACTGAGTTTGAAAAGGAGCATTTAAAGAAGAGGTGGTTGGTAGACTCATTATCCAAGTAGCACAGGGAGCAATGATTAGGAATATAAGTATAAAGGAGCTGATTCCTTGTCTGTAGCTTATTAAGGAAAGCTAACCACAAGATAAAGGCATACCTTGGGTTGGAACCTTTATGCCACACTAATTTATGCCAAGGTACTTTCGGAAAAGGTGGTCTCATCAAAGAGTAAGTTGAAGCATTAGTGTAAATTTTTGAGGGTTTGCAGTCCATTCTAATCTATCAGATTAGGACCATTCAGGTTAGTATATTAAACGCTCGAGCATGCGAATGGTCTCAATTATGACACCTTTCCAGCACCACATATTGTCTCTAATAATATCCGCTACTTTTGCATTCATTGGAAATTCTGAACCATTGATAGCTCTAGGCATAGAGAGATCCTTGAGGATACCTCTAGGGTGCTAAGGGTCCTGCCATAAGAAAGTAGAAGTTTCATTTCCTATCTTAAATCGGAAATGGTTCCTAATAATATTTCTAACCTGCGTAAGTTTCCTCCAACTCCAAGAACTATTATTAGTCGGTCGAGCACTCCAGAATTTTTTCCTTCTAAGAATAATGGTATGGACCCACTTTACCTACAAAGCTTCCTTATCATTGAAAAGAACCCAAATCCTTTTACCTACTAGACATTGTTCCTAGTAGACAAATGTTTAATCCACAGACCACCCTCTATTTTAGGTCTACGAAGGTCATTCCACTTGACTTTTATATGAGTTACCTTTCCAGACCATAAGAAGTTCCTAAGTTTATACTTAATTTCTTTAATGATAGAGACAGGAAGCAAGAAATGGCTAGCCCAGTAGACCTGAAAAGTAGACAAGACAGAAATTACCAATTGAAGTCTACCAGCATAAGACAAGGCTTTATCAGTCCATTTGTTAACTCTGGAATCAATTTTTTCCAACAGTGGGATACAATCTCTCCTAGTCAATCTACCTATTAAAAGAGCAACACCTAGATATCTTATAGGAAGATTACCCCTTTTAAGACCTGAAATAGTTTCCAACATAATGGCCAAATGATCTACGTCAGGAGATAAAAAGAATTGACTTTTGCTAGGGTTAATATCCAACCCAGAGAAATTCAAGAAAGTTCGTAAGCATTTAAGCAAGGTATTCACCGAAGTAAGATCGGCATGACAAAATAATAATAAATCATCAGCAAACAAACGATGGGACAGTTTAAGAGTTTTACATCTCCAATGGAATTAAAAAGTAGGATTTTCTGCTATTGTAACATTCAAAGTCCTAGAAAGCACCTCTAAAGGAGAATCCATTCGATCTCTGGATCTTGGCTTAGAAGAACACAAATCCATCAAGTTTTACTGTTTATGCTTCTGCTATGCAATGGATCAAGGTCAGTGTTCTTATTTATACATAAATCATTGTTTATTCGATCTGCGTCTTATTTTGGTTATTCAGTTTAATATTTAGAAATCTGATTATATAATGATCATAAGTCTAAATTTTATTAAGTGGTATCAGAGCCTTTCACGTAGATTGTTTAAACATGATATTCAGTTTCATTTTTCACTCTTTTCGTATGTAAATGTTAGTAAAAATGACTTACAGATTTATCATTTGATATTCCATTTTCTGGGTTATTGTTTGATTTCTTGATTATCTTGTACTGTCATAGTCGAAAAGACTGTTTCATTCAGTTTAGAAAGAAATTTTAACTCAAACATGATGAAATCCCACTGACAAATGTTAAAAATCTGTATAAAATTATTCAAGACCCGTTTTAGTTTCCAAATTGGGTGTATCACCCATCAGAGATCAGGGATAACTCCCTGACTGTTTCTACATTTACCAGAGAAACTAACTTTCTGGCACAGGGGTGTCTTATGGTCTTATCCATGTTTTTAACCTGTCAGTTTTTTATTATTTATTTATGTATTATTATTGCAAAGTTTCCCTATCAACGGAGACTGCCTTACCATTTATTTGGTAATCGCACATTTATATAATAAAAATGCTAACATACTGTTTGTGGGAATCGAACCTACGAGCACATGGTTAAAAGCCATACACTCTACCGTCTAAGCTTAGACTATAATGGGTGTGAGTCAAGTCATTTGAACTTATTTAACAGTGGACTCATGTTTCTTTTTATATATAACCTAAAGTTTAAATTAAATAATTTTATACACACATATAAAATATGAAGTCCTCCACTGTTATATAATATTATTATGAACTAAGGTTATAATTTCGTAATAATTAATTGAAGTCAAAATTTGGGGTTAATTAATTGTCCATTTTTAATTATAATTAAATTACCTAATTTTTATCTAAACTTTGGATGCTTATTATTTTGAATTAAATAGATTGAACCAATATGTTGCAAAAGTAACCTCTATTGGGTAAAATTTATTAATTTAGAATGACAATGCATGTTTCATCTATGCGAAATAATCGGCCCAAAGGAAGATTATTTTGTCCAGATGACTGGTAATTTAATTTTATCTTTGCGAAATAATCGGCCCAAAGGAAGATTATTTTGTCCAGATGACTGGTAATTTAATTTTATCTTTGCCAAATAATCAGCCCAAAGGAAGGCTATTTTGGCCAAATAGTAAGTAAATTTTTATAACATCACTGTGAAATAATCAGGCCAAAGGAAGGTTATTTTGGCACGATGGGTAGTATTAAATTATATGAAGCATTTGGCATAACATGCTGACAATGCGTCGGTCCAAAAAAAGGCATATTGTTAGGCCATTTTAGTTTTAATATTTTTTACCATGACCAAGAGTACCACTTACAAATTATTAATTCTATCCAAAGATTGAAAATAATGTTGTGCTAGGTATCTTGTACTTGCCCCTTTTATAAATTTTTCTGTTTTGACTTCTTAACTTCTTGACTAATCGTGAGCATTTTATTTTGTTTTCTTTTCTTAAAGTGTCATCAATTTCTGCCAATATAAACAATATTCTCCTGCTTAACAACACAAACTTCAAGAAATGGAATGAGCACGTAATGATTGTGCTTGGCTATATGGATCTAGAACAGCACCAGTACCGTTGATCAGATAGCTGCATACAAGAAGTGGGAATGTTCAAACCGCATGAGTCTAATGATCATGAAGCATTCCATTCTGGAGTCCATAAGTGGTGGAATTCTTGATGAGGCTAATGCTAAGAGTTTCCTTAAGCAAATTTCTGACTAATTTGCTGAAAATGAAAAGGTCGAAACAAGCACTGTGCTGACCAAGCTTGTTTCAATGTGCTATAAGGGAAAAGGAAACATCAGGGAGTATATAATGGAAATGTCTAATCTTATCATAAAGCTGAGGGCACTTAAGTTAGAGTTGTCTGATGACATACTCGTGCACTTGGTTTTGATTTCCGTTCCTATACAATTCAGCCAGTTCAAAGTCTCCTACAATACTCAAAAGGAGAAATGGACTCTAAATGAGCTTATAGCTCAATGTGTGCAAGAAGAGGAAAAGGAATAAAGGTAAAGAAACTTCAAACTCTGGAAGAGTGCAAGGTGCACAAAAGAAACAGAATGCGACTACTCTCTGCTTCTTTTGTAAGAAACTGGGTCACGTGAAGAAAGAATGTACCAAGTACGCCAACTGGCGTGTTAAAAAAGGTATATTTCTCAACTTTGTTTGTTCTGAAGTTAATTTGGCTATAGTAGCAATTGACACTTGGTGGATGGATACTGGAGCTACAACTCACATAAGTGTCACTATGCAGGATTGCATCAGGAGTCGAAAGCCAACTGATGGTGAAAGATATATTTAGGTGGGAAATGGCAACACGGCTGCTGTTGAAGCTATTGGTTATTTTAGAATTCAGTTAGAGTCTGGTTATTATTTGGATTTAGATGAAACTTTTGTTGTACCGTCGTTTAGACGGAACTTAATTTCTATTTCTAGTTTGGACAACTCTGGTTACTTTTATCTATTTGGAAATGGTAAATGTGTTGTTTCTCTAAATTCTCAAGTTGTAATAACCGAAACTCGTGTTGATAAACTATACAAACTGGATTCTAAGACAACTAATCATTATGAAAACCTGCACTCAAGTAACATTGGTATTAAAAGAAATATAACTAATGAGAATTCATCAATGTTATGGCACAAGCAATTAGGTCACATCTCTAAACAGAGAATACAAAGACTTGTGTTTGAAGGAAGTCTCAATTCCCTTAATTTATTAGATCTTAAGGTCTGCATAGAATGTGTAAAGGGAAAACAAACAATCATAAAGAAAACAGGTGCAAGCAAGAGTAATGAACTATTAGGACTGATTCATACAGATATATGTGGTCCGTTCCCTATAGCTTCCTGGAATTGACAACAATACTTTATTAGTTTCATAAACGATTACTCTTGCTATGGTTATTTGTACTTAATTCATGAGAAGTCACAGTCCTTAGATGTGTTCAAGAATTATAAAGCTAAAGTTGAAAATCAACTAAGCAAGAAAATAAAGGCTGTCAGCTCTGACCGTGGTAGTGAATACTATGGCAGATATGATGGATCAGGTGAACAACGTCAAGGACCCTTCGCCAAATATTTGACTGAGTGTGGTATAATTGCTCAATACACCATGCTTGGGACTCCTAGTCAAAACGGTGTAGCTAAAAGACGAAACCGAATTCTTAAAGACATGATGAGAAGTATGATTGGTCATTCTTCTTTACCAGAATCACTTTGAGTCGAAACACTTAAAACTGCAGTTTACATCCTAAACCGAGTTCTTAGCAAAGCAGTAGCTAAAACCCCTTACGAGCTGTGGACAGGTAAGAAGCCTATTATTAGGCACTTGCATGTCTGGGGTTGTCCAGTTGAGGCTAGACCTTATAGGCCGAATGAAAAGAAATTGGACTTAAGAACTTTTAGTTGCTACTTTGTAGGTTACTCGGGAAAATCGAGGGGCTTCAAGTTCTATAATCCCTTAACCAAATTCTTTTTCGAAACAGGGAATGCCAAATTTATTGAGGATGTTGATTACATTGGGAGTAATCAAAATAAAGATATTGTGTTTGCATAGGAGTGTGTTAACATTCCCACTACAATTACAATTGAAAGTGATGGGTTAAACATACCTGACACTATTCAAATTGTAAATCAGGATACTGTTGAAAACACAATTTTACCTACCATACCTCCAATTGTTGATCAGGAAACATTGCCTGTTCAAGGCAATGAAAATTACCAACCTCAATTAGAAGTGCCTATTAGGAGATCCACTAGAGAAAGAAGAAGTGCAATATCAGATGATTACATTGTATATCTCAATGAATATGAATTTGACGTTGGGGTGGAGGATGATCTGACATCTGTAAGTCAAGCCAAATCATGTTCACACTCTGCTAAGTGGATTGAAGCCATGAAGGAGGAGATGAAGTTAATGGCAGATAATGGCGTTTGGGATCTTATCGAGTTGCCTAAAGAAGCGAAACCGATTGGTTCTAAATGGATATTTAAAACCAAAAGGGACTCGTGTGGTAACATTGAAAGATATAATGCACACTTAGTCGCCAAAGGCTTCATTCAGAAAGAAGGCATTGATTATAAAGAGACATTTTCTCTAGTTTCAACAAAGGACACTTTTACAATCATTATGGCACTTGTAGCTCATTATGATCTCGAGCTACATCAAATGGACGTAAAGACAACATTTCTCAATGGAGACATTAATGAAATAATATACATGTTGCAACCAGAGAACTTTGAATCTAATGATTCAAAGCATCTTGTTTGTAAACTTAAGAAGTCCATTTATGGTTTAAAGCAGGCATCCCTCCGATGGTAATGGAAATTTGATCAAGTGATAACCTCGTTTGGTTTTAAGGAAAACATCATTAATCAGTGCATATATATCAAGTTCAGTGGGAGAAAATTTATTATCCTGGTGCTATATGTAGATGATATTCTACTGGCAAGCAGCGATATGGGTCTATTGCATGAAACCAAGAAATTTCTGTCAAAGAATTTTGACAGATCTTGGTGATGCATTTTTTGTATTAGGTATATAGATCCATCAGGATCATAAAGAAGGTATACTTGGTTTATCTCAAAAGTCCTATATTGATAAGGTGCTAAGTCGATATGGCATGTAGAATTGTGCATCGGGAGACACTCTTGTTTCAAAAGGTGATAAGTTTAGGTTGCTCCAATTTCCTAAATTGGACACACAGAAACATGAGATGGATAAAATCCCTTATGTTTCAGTTGTAGGGAGTCTCATGTATGCACAAGTATGTACGCATCTGGATATAGCGTTCATAATAGGGATGTTGGGTAGATATTTGAGTAACCCGGGAATGGATCACTGGAAAGCAGCAAAATGGGTTATGAGGTATTTATAGAGAACAAAGGACTATATGCTCACATATAGAAGGTCAGAGCGATTGGAAATCGTTGGATACACTAACTCTAATCACTCTGGATGCTTAGATAGCAGAAGATCCACCTCAGGTTATGTTTTCATGATGGGTGGAGGAGCTGTTTCATGGAAAAGTGAAAAACAGAAACTTGTAGCTTCTTCTACAATGGAGGCAGAATATATCGCCTGCTATGAAGCGTCGTGTCATGAAATATGGTTGCGAAACTTTATCACTGGGCTGCAAATGGTTGGTGATCTAAAACGACCACTAAAGATTTATTGTGATAATGAAGCTACTGTACTGTATTCAAATAACAGCCAAAGTTCATCAAAATCAAAGCATATCGACATCAAATATTTGGCTGTGAAAGAAAGGGTTCAGAATCTTCAAGTGTCTATAGAACATATTGGTACAAACTCCAATATCGCAGACCTACTCACCAAAGCCACCTTCAATGTTTCATGTACATGTGGCCAATATGGGTGTAATAGGTCTGTCAGACATATCACTTTAGTGGAAGTTAATCTTTTACTTCTATGTATGTTCTTTGACATCTAAATTTTATGTTTTAATGTTTTAAGTTTCTAAGGTCTAAAGTTATTTTCTCTACAGACTTTGGTTTATGAAATCTAATGAATTTCATGTTTATTTGAAAATTCTGAACATATAGAATTTGCTTTCTGTTGCAGTATTGCATAAGGCTAGAAAGTGTTTTGAGACTCTTCGAGTCATAAATTTAGGACCAATTGGAAATAGGTATGATTATGATCACATCACATATAATTTCTATGCTACGCATCCATACTTGATCTATGTCATTGATTCTGCTGGTATTGTGACAATTGTTAAGTTTAGTCACAAAATTAGATGAAAAAAGCTGCTTTGATCCCACACTAGTAAAATTTATGGACCTGATTGTTTTGGTATATTTCTAAAACGAGATAGCAAGTTTGCGCGCATTAAATTTTTATTCTATGTACATTATCCAGAAACACACGTAGCCCAAATGCGAGATTGTTAGAATTTTATGGGCCTCGTGTATAAATATATGTACATAGATTTCTATCTTGGTTATAGGCCTAATAAAATGTGATCTAACTTTAGTAAATTAATTGGGCCTACAGAAATATTAATTAAGTATTAGTATGGTCCCAATGTGTAGAAGCCCATTACGAGTCATTATGGTTAATGGACCTACAATGGCCCGTAAGTATAAACTGACTATAAAAGGGTTGTGGTTCCCAAGCCAGAAACATACTTGACATTCTTCATAAACAAAGTTCTGTCAGTTTTCTCTGTTCCATAAGGAGAATCCGTTCGGTCTTTGGATCTTAGCTTGGAAGAACACAAATCCATCAAGTTTTACTGTTTACGCTTCCGTTGTGCAATGGATCAAGGTCGGTGTTCTTATTTATACATAAATCATTGTTTATTCGATCTGCGTCTGATTCTGGTTATTCAGTTTAACATTTAGAAATCTGATTATATAATGATCATAAGTTTAAATCCTATCAGGGATGACTAAAAGCTTATCCAGGCTTTTGTAAAAGGTGATAATGTGACGACGGATGGTGAGAATATAAAAGTAGTGGATTAAGAAAGTAGGAGTACAGTCCTTCAATGTAGCCGAACATTTCTTCAAATTGTGAGAAAATGGTTAGATGATCTGGGATGGTAAATAAGGTTATTGGTTAAAATATTGTTTAGTTTATTTTTATTGATCTACAGTGTAGCACTTGTTTTGCTAACTCTTAATACAGATAGATATGCAATAAATACGTACGTAACAAAAAGATTAGTGGACTATCTTATAACAAAAAGGACCTAGAAGCTTATTCATAACTAGCCTCACATCCATAAAAAATGAAAACTTGCTGGCATGCACTCTCAAATATTGATAAGATACAAACTCGCTCCCAAGCAGTCTCGCAGACATAAAGTGCATGTTCATACATAGTCTTATGAATTTTAGAGCTACAATCCTGTACTCTACAAGGTGCAGAGCCATAATCTTACGTTTAATTAGATGCAATCAAACAAGCTTACATTCATAATACATAGAGCTATAATCCTATGCTCTATAAGGTGCAGAGCTATAATCTTGCGTTTAATAAGATGCAATCAAACAATCTTACATTCAACAAGGCGTAAATTTTACGTTTGACAAGAAGTAAACATATAATCCTGCACTTGGCAAGACGTATGCATTTTGTATCATGCTTGAAAAACCCAAAG
Source organism: Erythroxylum longipes (assembly GCA_027563885.1). NCBI lineage: Eukaryota > Viridiplantae > Streptophyta > Magnoliopsida > Malpighiales > Erythroxylaceae > Erythroxylum > Erythroxylum longipes. The sequence goes on from JAOQMS010000005.1 coordinate 4,441,488, forward strand.
TCACATCTTGCACTCGACATTATGGTAACATAAGAGTCTCTTTCGTGATAAGACATATGCATAAAATTTTTCGCTTCATAACATGCATACATGTAGTATTGCACTCGACAAAGTACAAGTATATGATCTCACAGTTAGGCTATGTTTAGTTGAGGGTTTTATAATGGAATGAAATGGAATATAATATTATTTCATCATTTGGGAGAATGTTTTATAATGGAATGGAATGAGATGGAAGAGGAAGGTTTTATATTACATCTCATTCCATCTTAAACAGTAAAAATGAAAAACCTCCGATTTGGGAGCTTAGGATGAAATGTGAAATGACAAACAACTTTATATTATATTACATTATAAACCCTCGATCTAAACAACATTTCAGTATATTACATTATCAACCCTTCCATCCCTCCCAAATAACAATTTTCTAATATTACATCCATTTATGTTCCATTTCATTATAAACAATTTCATTTCATTTTATTCCATTAAAAATTTTACGCCCAACTAAACATAGCCTTAATAAGATGCATACATGTAATCTCATGCTTACAAAGATATAAAGTTGTAGTCACACGCTTGATAAAATGTAGACATTCAATCTTGCATTTGATAAGACTCAAACATGCAATCTTGTGCTCAACAAGATGCATATATGTGGTCTCGTGCTTGACAAAATACAGGTTTATAGACTTGTACACAATGGAAAGAAAAATGTAGATTTGTTTTCTCCTTTCTCAACAAGCAGCAAATAGGTAGATATGCTATTTAACTCCAAGAGACACATAATGATAGTATGATATGTATAAAGTACAAATATTTTATATTAATTTTCTATGTTTTGATTAATCAAATGCTTGTAATTATGGATATAATTATGAATTTTGTGTTTTATCGAGTTGATTAGAGATTTAGATCAAAATGTGCTTAAAAGAAAAAAATAACAAAAAAGATGCAAATTTTGAAAAAGAATGAAAGTATGCAGAAGAAAAGTTTCAGAGAAGGTCTGAGCATACATTATACCTACACCTTAGTTGGCACGACTACTCTAGAAAATAAACATTATTAAATAAATAACGTCTTTATAAACTCAACTGGCCCTATTTATTTCTACCCCTTTTTTTATTTAGGAGTTTTGATTTCGTAGTATTTGTTTTAATAGGATAGTCCTAATAGAAATGGGATCCTTTAGATTTAGTCCTCATCTTACCTTTTATCTCTTATTTTTAGAAAGACTAGATAAGTTTTTGAGATCATTTATAAGAAAAAGGTGCAAAAGCCAGCCATCCCATCTCCCTCTCATCTTGGTTTATATTTAGTTTTTCTACCTTCTTGGGATAGTTAGTTATTTTCTTTAGTATTGTTTATGAGAAACATATGCAACTAACCTTTTTTTTAATCCAAATATTAACTAAAGTTTGATTCTTCAAGAATTGTGAGATATAATTATTCTTCTTACTCTTTTGTTCTTTAATATTTATATATCTTCTTATATTATTAAATTTATTATTTTGTTTGACTAATATGAAAATGCCTATTGTTTAATTATCAAAATGATACATTGTCAATTGGAATGATTAAATCCATAATTGTTTGATTATGATAATTCGTGCTTAATGGTGAAATAACAAGGTTCAATATAATATATTATGCTCATGTTATATAGATACATAATCTAGTCTAAATAAATCAAGCTTAATTGATGACTAGAATTAGTGGTCTCTCTAGTTTTAATGGTGTCAATAGATTAAATCCTAATATCTTGTGTATTTATTAATAGAGAATTAATCAAAAAGCTTGTTTTGGCTGACGAGAAAGTAAGGAAAGATAAGTTATTTGAGCTTGTTAATAACCATAACCAGTTTATAAAGGAATAGAAGGTTTATCTTTGCATTAGTGATTAATTTAAAGAATAAATATTGAAATTATACCTTGGGCTAGATGTTCATTGTCATTGATTTTATTAAATTACATTCTTAAATATCTTTTTTTCCCTTTACTATTAATCTATTTTAATTTATATCTTAAAATCCACTTCGTTTATTTTATTTTGTTAACTTGGAAAAGAACAAAAGCTTTACGAATCCTTATGGATTTAACCTTTCTCATCACTATATAATTATTTTTTATGAGAGTAGGATTATATTTGTGAGATTCGACAGCCACTAAATTTTGGGATTGTCATCAAAGATTAGTGTAAAGGCAAATTTATTTCTTTTATGCCTCAAAATTCTTGTGCAGGTGAACGTTAATACGATCCTAAAATTAAGAAAATATCTAGGAGATAAAGGAAGGAAACCAAATTAAGTGATAAGCAAGCATTTCCTCTTTATCACCCATATTAGAACCAACACTTGATCTAATATAATCATCTACTAATTTTCTAGTTGAAGCAACCATAATTGATCAAAAGAGATCCTTGAGAGAATTGATAGTACTAGATTCAACTAAATAACCTTTTGCGTGAAATATTCGAACTTAAATGTAAGTTTTGAACTTAAATTTAGTCTAATTGATTTCTTGCATGCCTTTCGTGGCCTTGAGAAGAAAAATCCTCACAAGAACTTGAAGGAATTTCAAGTGGTATGCATAAGTATAAAATTGTAAGGTATATTGCGAGAAATAAATTAAGTTACGTGCCTTTCCATTCTCGCTAGGTGATAAAGCTAAAGATTGGTTGTTTTATTTGCCTCTTAGGTATATTACTATATAAATAGATATGGTGAAATTGTTCCTTGACAAATTCTTTCCTAACTCAAAAGTTTCCACCATAAGAAGGGAAATATTTGGAATAAAAATGATGTGGAGACCCTTTATAAATATTAGAAAAGATTCGAAAATTTATGTCCAAACACCCTCAATATATGATTTCTAAACAACTTCTCATTCAACATTTTTATAAAGAATTGTTACCAATGGAAATAAATGATGGATGTAGCTAGTGGAGGTGCCATAGTAAATAAAACTCCCTAAGCTATTAAAGATTTAATCTCCACCATAATTACCAATTCTTAACAATTTGGCTTTAAATAGGACTCATCTTTAAGAATAGTAAATAAGTAAATATCTCTAATATTAAACAAAAAAATTTCTAATCTCTTGTTTAATGGATGACTATGGGAAAGATGCAATAAGTCAAAGCTTGTAGGATTTATACCACTCATAACCACCTAATCAACATGTATCCAACACTTCAAGATGATACTCAAAAGCATGCTAATGATGTTGGAAGCTTTTGAAGTCCAGCATAAAAGAAATTATAATTATTACTCTATCACTTATAACTCAAGATGGAGGGATCACCCCAAACTTCAATTATGGAGCAAAGCCATCAATTTTTTTAAAATTTTTAAAGCCAACTAGTAAGTCCACCATAATAACCCACCTCAAATCCATGTATTTCTCATGAAGATATGGTTAAAGTACTTGTTAATAACTTACAAAAACTTTAACAGGAGACAAAATCAAGCATCCAAAATTTGAAAAATAAATTTAGTTAACTAGCATCATTGGTTAATAGATTAGAGGATCAAGCGAAGTTGCCTTTGTATCCCATTATCAGTTTAAAACAAAATGCAAGTGCAATCACCTTATGAAGTGGAAAAGAGTTTAAGGAAACCAGAAGAGATCTAAGAATAACATGTGGTTATTTAATTAATCTGAGGTGGTCAATGATGAGCAAACTATATCATTGGTCACTAAAACTCCTTTTCCTCAGATATTTTCCAAATCCAAGAAAATGGAGGAGGAAAAGGAAAATTTTGAAGCTTTTTGCAAGGTAAAGGTAGACATTCTCTTACTCAATGGAATAAAATAAATACCTAGATATATAAAATTTCTCAAGGAATTATGCTAAAATAAAGATAAATTAAAAGATAATAAAAGGTTAAATGTGGGGGAGAATGTGTTAGATATTCTCTAAAAGAAACTACCTGCTAAATATAAAGACCTAGGTTTGTTCCTCATCACATGTATGATTGGTCATGTTGGAATTAAGAAAGATATGTGTGATTTTAGTATTTTAATTATTGTCATTCCTTCATCTATTTATGAATCTTTAAATGTTGGTCCATTAAAAGAGATAAGTGTGGTCATCCAATTTACCAACAAATCTGTTGTGTAACCTATAGGAGTCTTAAAGGATGTTTTAATGTAAGCCAATGAATTGGTTTTCGCTGTTGACTTATATATGCTTAATATATAAAGAAAAGACAATTCTCTTAACTATACATATGTTTTGCTAGGAAGACCATTTCTTATGATAGCTCGAATAAAGATTGATACGCATAGTGGTGTATTCAATGTAGAGTTTGATGGAGAAACAAAATTTAATAATTATGATGTCATAAAATACCTTAATGATATGTCATTTGTCTCTTTTGTAGATTTTCTTAACCCTTTAATGCAAGAATTGTTTGTGCTTGATACACCAAATGTTACGTGATCAGGTTGCTGGAAACAAAGATTTTTCAGTTTTTATCCATTATGATTTTCGTTGGTTTTTGATTCAGTTTTCGGTTTCTTTCCATATATAATTACGTGAAAGTAGTATATATAAGGCTAGCTATGAAAGACGGGTCGAAAACGAGCCAAAAAGTGCAAAAACAAGTCCAGGTGTCGCTAGAAATTGCCTTCCCCGTCGGAGGGCAATTGCATCGTATATGCCCAATAGTGCTACAATATCCACTAGAAGGTGGTTTGGTTAGCGCATGTTCAGTTGTCGTCAGTGCTACAGTGTTGCTGCCGTTAGCACTATAGTATTGCTAACATCATGCTGACGTCAACACTAGAAATTTTAAAAAAGGAAAATTTTCAAAATTCTTGTAAGGTTGCCCCGGGTCCTTTAAGATCAATTTTTAGGTCGTGGGAATTTTTTAAAGTGATTTTTTCAATTTTCTGGATTTATTAAGTTGGTATTTGGATTCCAAAAAAATATTTTAAAGCTTTTTAAAGCTAATTTTAAGTGCATTTTTTTGTTCCGAACTGCAAATAAGGGAGACACTTAAGGTCTCGTGTCTTGTGTGATAGGTTTGGTATTCGAGAAAGCATGACAGTCACTCTTATTGAGAATTTTTAACATACAATTCTCAAAAAAAGTTTAAAGACAATGTTTTCAGTACCAGTATGTGATTATTTGATTGTGTATTTTGCATTTATAGCTAATTTTCACATACATTGTGCCACTATAGAATGTGAGGATAACATAAGGATGTATCTTTTGTGTTTGTGGGCCTTCTAGAGTACTAATGAGGATGTAGTCACCAAAGTGGCGTTTCAAGTCAGTATTTTGGATTGTTCTGCTCACATGTTAGGGGATGTCTCTGGCCTTATGTTTGGTTATTTTGCCTAAAGGTGTTGGCCTTACATAGGGTTTTGAGATGTACATAAAGGCATTAGATGGAGGAATGTCGTTGCTTAAATGATCTATTCACCCAAAGGTGTTAGTGTCATGAGAGTTGATGGTTTTTACTTTGATCACTTTTTATGTGGAGGTTTAATTACATATACTATGTATTCAACCCAAGGGTATTTCATAATATGTGTGATCAAATTCTTGATATAGATACTGCTTTAATGTTTTAAGGATCGCTGTTATCCTGCATTTATACTGATCTTTACATTGTCATTTCTATTTTGCAGACCTTTTCTATAAACAACAATGTTGTCATGATTGAGACCTTAAATGATTTCAATTTTAAGAAGTGGAAGAAGGACGTCGAGTTTGCCCTGGAGATGGCCGACGTGAACAAAGAGATGCATATAGAGAGACCTTCTCCACTGAGTGATATCAGCTCAGAAGCTGATAAGGAGGCTATGGCAATCTGGGAGAGGTTAAATAGGATGTGCTATTTGACCATTAAGAGGTCGATCCCAGATCATCTGCTTAGTGGATTATTAGATATGGTTATAGCAAAGGAGTTTGTGGATAGCATTTCCTAGAGATACAAGGTGTCCTCCCATGTGGAGCAAAGCACCTTAATTAAAGAGCTATTCTCTATGAGGTACACAGGAAAAGGAGACGTCAGAGAGTACATCATCAGGATGGTTCACCTTTCAAATAAACTGAAGGCATTTGATTACCCTTCTTGACACGCTCATAGTGCACCAGGCACTTAGTACGCTCCCACAAGAGTTTGAGATGTTAACGACATCATACATCTCTTAAGATGAGGCCTGGGACATCATTGCCTTGATTTTCTGATGTACTGCAGCTGAGGAGAAGCTTAAGAGTTTTCCTTATACAGCCCTGTATGTAGCTACCAAAGGTAAGGGGAAGGCCAATCCCCAACAACATAAGGGTAAGGGTAAGAAACCGAAACCCTCTCCATAGATTCAAACTGGACAGTCTAGCATTACTAAGGGCCCACATAATATGAAGAGTATGAGGTGCTTCTTCTATAAGAAGGACTATAGGAAGTTTGATTGCCCAAAGTTCATACTTTTGAAGGTTAAATAGGAACTATCAGGTAACTCCTCAGCCTACATGATCCATGAATCCAATGTAGCTATAGCCACATCAAGTTATTGGTGGCATGATATTGGAGCTTTTAATCATATTGCTTCCATAATGCAGGGGTTCAGATCTACGAGAAGGATGACTAAAGGAGAGGAGATGCTGATGGTTGGCAACAATGAAAAGGTGGACATTTTGTATGTAGGAGATGTATGTTTGAATCTCGATATGGGGTTTGTATTGGTTTTATGAGACACTTTTTATATATCGTCTTTTAGATGGAACTTGATCTCTGTATCAGTTTTGGATAAAGAGGGCTATCATTTTGTATTTAATACTTTGGTTGTAAATATTTCTATTAATGCAAGACATCTCAAAATTGCCTTCTTATCCTACAGATTATATAGAATATGTCTTACTCTTAACGAAATATATGCCTCTTCTTATGTTGTTGAACCTGTTACTCGAAAGAGAGCCTTCATGAAGGAAACATCGTACATGTTGTGGCATAAACATCTTGGCCACATTTCCAGGGAGAGGGTTGAGAGATTGATAAAGGATAACATTCTCCCAACTTTGGACTTCAGTGATCTAGAAATATGTATTGATTATTATAGGGGTAAGTTGACCAAGATAAAAAAAAATGGTCAACTCATGCTTTTGGTTTATTGGACCTCATACACACAGATGTTAGTGTCCCTATACAGTCACATTATGTAATGCTACATATTTTCTGACGTTTATAAAAAATTATTCTCGTTATGGTTATGTGTTCTTACTTAAGGAAAAGTCTGAAGTTCTTGATAAATTCAAGATCTTTAAGACTAAGGTTGAGAACTAGTTGAGAAAGTCAATAAAGATTGTCAGAACTAACAGGAGCAGTAATATTATGGTAGACATGGAGTTGTAGGACAAGAAAATGGTCTGTTTGCCAAGTATTTGGAATTAGTTGGAATAGTGACTCAGTTCACTATGCCAAGTAGTCCTGAGCAAAATAGTGTGGTCGAAAGGCACAATCGCACCCTAAAGGACATGATGAGGTTAATGCAGAGCAAGACTAACCTACCTGAATACCTTTGTGCGAAGCCATCAAGACAGCATTGTCTATCTTAAATAGAGCCCCAAGTAAGTTAGTACCAAAGACACCTTTTGAACACTGGTTGGTAGGAAACCAAGCCTTATACACATTCGTGTATGGGCTTGCCTTGCTGAGGTACGACAATAATCATTATGAGAGTAAATTACAACCTCGTTCCACTCGTTACTATTTGGTAGGTTATCCCCACCACTCTAAAAGCTACAGATTTTATTATAGAGGAGGAGGGTCTAGAATAGTATAATCGCAGACGATTAAGTTTCTAGAATACGATGCCCATGATGAGGGAGGATCTTAACGTCCTTCAGGAGATAGCTGGACGAATACTACTATTATTTCGTATCCTCCCCTTATACAGTTAGGTTCAGCGGATGAAGGTTCGAGTACCATGCCTATGTAAGCACAGGGACCTATACCTATTCAAGAAGAGGATTTTGAGGTATAAGAACCTATGTAGTTGTGAAAATCTATCAGAGAGAGCAGATCTGCTATCTCATCAGATTACATAGTCTATTTAGGTGAGTAAGACTATGAAATAGGACATATTATAGATTCAGTTACTTTTTCAGAAATTATTTCTAGACCTCATGCGGATTTGTGGTGGGAAGCGATGAAGGATGAGATGCAATCTATGAGGCATAATAAGGTATGGGAGCCGATTGATTTACCCCAACATTGCAGGCCTATTAGTTACAAGTGGCTATTTAATACTAAGAAGGACACATAGGGTTAAGTTGAGCAATTTAAGGCGTGTTTAGTTACTAGGGGATTCACTCAAAGAGAAGGAGTTGACTTCAATGTTACCTTCTCTCCTGTATACTCGAATGATGCATTTAGAGTGATTATGGCAATAACAGTTCATTATGATATGAAGCTACATCAAATGGATGTTAAAACCACTTTCCTGAATGGTGACCTTTATGAGGAGGTCTATATAGAGCAGCCTAAAGGATTTCAGGATCAAGATGCAACTAACAAAGTTTGTAAGTTGATTAAATCAATATACGGTCTGAAACAGGCTTCCAGATAATGGTACCTAAAGTTTGATGAGGTTTTGACCTCGTTCAGCTTTGTGAAAAACAAAGTTGAAAGATGCTTATACTACAAGGTCAGGGGAAGCAAAGTTATCTTCCTATTATTGTACGTGGATGATATCTTGCTCACGTCAAATGATTTGACCATGTTGCATGAGGTTAAGCAACTTTTAGCCAAACAATTTGACATGAAGGATTTAGGTGAAGCATCTTTTGTCCTTGGTATACAGATTCATCGGGACAGATCTTAACACTTATTATGTTGGATCCCGCTTTTAAAATTTTTATATTGTTATTTTATTTTAATTATTCTATTAGATTATCAAGCAGGGAAAATAAATTAGAATGTATGAAGTTGAAATTTTTGGAGTTGACTTTGGTATATTATGGATTTTGGTAAGGTGGTATAAAGTAAAAGGAGTTAGTAGGAATTTCATGAATAAGGAAGGGCAACAATTGGAAACTCAAAAAGTTGTCTTAAGATAATAAGAC
>JAOQMS010000005.1:4454092-4471738 GCA_027563885.1 Erythroxylum longipes
TTATTTATCAAATTATTTTTAATTTAGTGTTTGAATTATTTTACTTAAACTTTCATCATTTAAACATGATAATAATTTTAATTGTTTTATATTTTATATTATTTTATTAAAAACTTGTTGAGAATATATTGTCGGAAATGCAAGAAAAGAAGTATATAATATGGACTAAAAAATTATACGAGAAAAAAGAGCTTGTACATAATAACAAGTCATATAAGGCTAATAAAAAAAATAAAAGGCATTACAAATTAAAAACTAAAACAATGATTAATTGGTTAAAAAAATGTAGCCAGTTAATCATTAATTAAAAATTATAATTAATGAAGAAGAATATTTGGAGGAGAATCAGAAAACGACGTCAAATTGCCATCGTTGTTTAAGGAACCTCCGTTGAAGAGGGTGAAGATTGACGAAAGCGACATTAAATCTGCGTGCTGATCGACGTTCAAGGAACCTCCAGTTAGCCTGCAGGCCAGCCTGTGACCCGCGTCCATTAATATTTTTAAGAAAAAAAATTCAAAACGATGTTGTTTCGGCTTGTGACCCGGCCCGGGCGGATTATAATCGACCGATGACTCGCCCAACTCGAGCCAAAAACGGGCGAGGTCAGGTCATAATTGCCATGCCTAGGACATCGGAATACCTCTGGTGACCCGAAATAGTGAAGCTAGTGATCTTAAAGACAGTATATTATGTTTTAGATAGGTTTTTGTATTTGTTGATTGTGTTTGTTGTATTTTTTATGATTTTTTAGTGAGCTTTATTGGACCAATAATGAATTAATCTTAGTTAACTTGCTATGAGTACAAATAACTCGTGTAACTTTTAACCGTAAATATATACTTCTTTTTTGTGAATTTACATTTCCTTTCGAATTTGTAAAAGTTATATTTTAATTTTTTCTGAAAAAAACATAACGACAAACAATCATTTTCAAATAGACAATATTTTAATTATATAATAACAATAGTTTTTTAATAAAAAATATTAAATTTAAAACTTTACCATAATACTATCCCCATGGTATCAATTAACCTCTGCTCCTAGATTTCCATAAATTCTTCCTCAAAGCGATTCAACTAATTTTACTTCTTACAAAGAAGAGATCGATCTTAAAATAACTGATAATTAAGGGTAGAGTTTTTTTTAATGAAGGGCAAAGATTCTTCTTAAAGAAATAACTGACAATTATTTACTTAATATGATTCAATACGCACTAAATTAGTTAAATTTTTGACTTATTAATTTATATTAAATCGATAACAAATTAATTCATTTTAATTCAAATGTTTAAAATAGGACGGATATTGTACAGTGTACAGTAAACTATATGTGGTAAATTATATATATGTCGCACATGTTTGTTTGGATTAAAAGTTGGACAATTAATATAAAATTTTAATACAGTGATTAAATAAAAATTAAGGATGTTAATTTATTTTTTACATAAAAATTGTTTAAATGATAGTAAAATTTATAAAATTACAAATTGTATTTTGGGTTTTTGGCAGAAAGTATAGGTACTTTTTATATTATTTTATGTTTATGTTAGAAAATATGCGTATTTTTTTATAGGTAAAATTCTTGTTTTTCTAATAATACATACGTTTCCCAGACTCAAGAAAATTACCCCTGTACGGCTGTACCCAACCCAGGAAAATAAATTTGGGAAGTGATTTCTCGTGCCGCTTTTCAACGAATGAGAAATGGGCCTGACTGCCACTTTTGGGCCGCAGTACAACGGCCGGGTTACTCTCGAATCCATCCGGATACCACGGTGGTACGTCAGGAATGTTGATCTTGACTTGAACTTCTAAGTGGAAGTACTAATTACAACGAACACAAAAATGCAGTTAACTTTTGTGGTCTGTTAGGAGGATAAGACGTTCTCCGTAAAAATAACATCAAATATCAGTTCAGTTCCTACTTAAAAAAGAAGTATAAGTAATCTTTTTTTCATAAATGCTGGGAGTAAACATTCCATTATATTACAACCAAACACGATAAAGAAATATCAGATAAATCGTTGGTAATCACAAGTAACTTATTATTACTGCCACTGTTTCTCCAAGAGGTTTAATCCCATAACACGTTAGATATGCCAAAAGAACACCTTCCTTTATACCTGAAGAGAACGAAGGGTACAAAAGAAGCTGAAATCATCGGTCATCGTACACGTACATTGCAGGTCAATCCGCCTTCACCTCTCTATTAAGTCAGTCCACGGTGTGGATATCTTACCCGCCAAATTAAGTTCAATTTCATCGCTTCCACAAGTCCCTTTCAGTGTCTCCATGATCCATGTCCTCATACCAACTCTCCTCTCCCGGCTGCTGTGGGGGGATAATATTGATCACCAATGTCGCACTTGAGTTCCATCAGGGCAACACCGCAGCTGATCACCTCGCAATTGAGAAGACGTTCTTTCCTAGCATCCACGGCGTAGAATTCGAACTCGGCCTCTGCGAAATACCGTTGTGACATACTGAAGCCGCATGAGTTGTACCAAAGGAACACATGGTGCGATTGTAGGAACACGGGATCCCAGTACTCCATGTCAACCGGGTCAGGGCTGTAGTAGTAGGAATCACATTCAATGTACTGCCCGGAATGAGTCTTCAACAGGCATTCGCATCTGATATCGAAATCGTCAGAGTTGTAATCCCCGTTGCAGGCCACAACCACACCGAATGCCAGCCGACAGAAATCTAGTACTTCATTGCTGTTGCTTGCCTGTACTACTACAGAACACCCGACACTTTGATACTGGAACCAATCCGGGAGCTCGCTTCCAGGAATGCAGAATCTGACTTCACTTATAATGAACACGTATTCCAGTTCTTCGGTAGAGTCCTTCTCGTCAAATTCCTGCACCGAAATGAAATTGTGACAAAATCTTCCATGAGACAATGCGTGTGACTGGTTTGAAACCATGTTGAATAGTCATGGATTGTGGATTATTGTTGGCCCAGTTTATAAGCGGAGGAAATGCACTAACACATTGCCTTAAGATTTTGGGTTGGATATGAAAATTCCAAAATGGTATCAGACTGCTACAAACTAACTTGTAACAGTGCGGTGAAAGAGGAGAAATAGCAGACCTGATTCAACAAATATGTCGCGAAATGATGAACAAACTGCTGTGCCTCATCCAGGATTTTGTTGCGAGTGTGCAGGTTTAAATTGAAGCAATTCCCGAAATTGACCACCCTGATACCTGCAGCCCCTTGATTCTCTGAAACTTGGGTCAGTAAACTTGGCACATATGTTAGGCTTGTGCAGTTACACACTTTCAAGCGTGCAAGTCCCGGAGGAAGCTCTGGCAAGCCTTCAAGAGCGTTGCAATCTCTGGCATAAAGTACTTCCAGCCTGGAGAGTTGCTTAATGATCGGATGTATTGTGACCAAGTTGAGATCCCGTATATGTAGTTCTTCCAGTGCAAGAAACGTTCCAAGAGTTTGTGGAATTTCTGTTAAACCACAGTCTACCAGCTGCAGTGTTCTTAGAGATTTGAGACCTGAGCAATCAGGCAAGATTAGACCTTGGCATTCCCAGAAGAGCAAGTATCCAAGTCTTGTGAACCGGCTGAATGATGATGGAAGCTTGGTTATCGGGCTCCTGTGGATTATAAGCCTTTCAAGAGCTTCCAAATCTGCCATCTCCTCAGGCAATCCTTCTGGATCAAGACAAGTTAGGGTAAGCGCTCTAAGAAACTTCATATTGAAGACGCATTTCGGAAGTTTTGACAGCTTGAAGCATCCCGAGAGATGAAGTTGTTGAAGCAGTTTCAGGTTGCCAATGGTGCTTGGCAGAGTCCCAATCTTCTGGCAGGAAGTCAGGTCCAATGTTATAAGTTGAGAGTACTGGTCAATTGAGGGGGGCAATTCTTCTATGGATGTGCCACCCAATTCCAGCTTTTTTATCCCCAGTGGAATTTCAGGAAATTCTGTGATCTTAGAGCAATTCTCAAGGGAGAGGTAGTAGAGGTTCTCCATATGAACACAGCTTGGAAATTTGCTAATACCTTTGCATCCTTTCACCCTCAGGTATCCAAGTTTGCTAAGATTTTGAATCGAGAAGGGAACCGTCTCGAGCTTTTTGCAGTGACTTAGATTCAAAGAAGCCAGGTTTCTCAGGTTTCCAATAGATGAGGGAACCTCATCCAAACTGATGCATCCTGTCAGGTCGAGTTTCTCCAGGTTTGGTACTTGGGAGAAGTCTGGCATTTTCGTCAGCTCTTCCGAGTGGCTGAGGTCCATAATCTTCAGGTTTATGAGCGACTGCGTCAGGAAAGGACACAACTCATGAGATGAGCAACCATAGAAATCACCAGTGAGATTTAGTTTCTGATTTGTTTCTTTGATCTCAATTTCATAGCAACGCAAAACAAACCTGATTGTTTTCCCATAGCTGTTTTACTCGGCTATCAGGCATGTGAAGTTCAACAAGATTCTCCGGGAAAAAACCTGATGGCAAAGATTCTAGAGGATACTGACACCAAGAGAGAAGTCTCAGCTCGTCTGGAAGAAATTCAAGGCCGCTTGGAAGGCGTAATTTGACTTTCAAGGGGCATGGATTGTAGAACTTGAGCAATCTGAGGTTATGCATCCTAGAGAAAGCTGCAGAGCTCAGTGCCATTTCTCTAGACTTGGAAACGTCTAGTGCTATGCCTTCAATCTTTTCTGTCCCCTGGTTAGGAAAAGCACACAATCAGTTTTACTTAATCGGAGAATAACTGCAAACTTGGTTAAGATCAATCCCTGAATGGTCGGATTGGATTAGACCAGGTTGGTTTACTTACAACCGAAAGGTACAATATAAAAACTCAAAACTGTAAGGCAATGGGTTATGCTCTTTCTGGATCAGAAGCAGCTATTTCCATCACTCTGTTTCTGTACAATATTGGATGTGAGCTTTACCTTGTTTCTCGACATCACATTGTAAATTTCTTTGTGATCCCACAACCGACTCCGATTTTCAGGATCGTGAATGCTTTCTCTCCGGACTATGTCTTGGCCCATTTGTTGCAGCAAATCATGCATCCTCAACTTCATGTTCGAAACAGTGACAAGGCACTTCTCAATCAGACTTGTTATTCCATGTGATGCATAAAAATCACAGGCATCCAACACTCTCTCCACATGATCCTTCTCAGAGCTTTTAAAGAAGCATGCAATGTCAAGGAATATCCACTTCTCGCGTTGCTCCAGCCCATCAAAACTTATCTGGAGGATCTGCATAATTTCCTTGTCAGGAATTCTTTCCAACTTCACCAATGTACTCTCCCAGTCTTCCAGGCTCCTTCTGTAAAGATTGGCTCCTAGAACCTTGAGAGCCAATGGAACGCCATCAACAAACTTCACCACCCTTTGTGAAAGCTCCAAGATCTCTTCCATGGGAAGATCATCTTCAAATGCATGCCATCTGAATAGCTGGAAGCCATGGCGGTACGTTAACTTCCTGACCTCAAAGGTCCTGTCACACCATTTTTTAAGTACTTGCTTATTTCTGCTTGTCACAATGATCTTACTTCCAGTACAATACAAATCGCGGTGTCCAGCTAGAGCCTGCAACATTTGATGAGTAGTTACATCATCAAGGACGATAAGGACCCGCTTCATTTGGAGCCTTCTCCTGACAGGCATTGGTAGCAAGCTTGGTGTGCCTATAGACAAGCCGGGCACCCCCAAGACTCTCGACAGTATTTTGCTTTTTAAGACAGCAAGTGAACACTCGTCTAACTCTTCCTTGACATTGACAAAACACAGACCATCAAAGTCGTCCGAGATTTTGTTGAAGAGATTCTCTGCCAATGCTGTCTTGCCTATGCCTCCCATCCCCCAAATGCCAACAGAGAGGACATTACTGGGACTGAGTAATGACTCAATTTCTTTGATTCGTGCTTCCATCCCTACAAAGCCAGAGTGAAAATCACTTGAAGGAATAAGTTCCAGTTTCTTCAGGATGTCATCGACGATTTCGTCCACCAACTTGGCCTCTGACCTGATATAACGTGAAGGGATCTTTGCAAGCTTAAGTATAATGCCACAAGTGAGCAAACCACAATAACTTGTATAGACTAAATGGGAAGCTTCAAAAGTTGAGGGAGATGTAGTCCAACCAATAAAGCATAGCTCCCAACTTGAGAGGAACCACTTTCCACTAACTTTGACAAGTAATAGAAACATAGAACAATCTAAAACTGTGTTCAGTGATATTATTTATTTAATTTTCTAAGCCTCGTCAGATGTAACTAACTAACAGCCAAGCTCTTTTCTTCATGAGGTTCAGTTGATGTAGAATCAGACAGATGTACAAATGTGTTTCAATATTAGAAATTGGAGGGTTTTGAACTCATTTTTTTAATAATAAAGTTTTAAATACCAACCAAATTGAGTTGATCTCGTGACCTATTATGATCAAACGATGTCTACTTTGAGCTATGAGATGGAGGGATGAAGCACGAATATAAATTAAGAACTCAAGAAAACTAAGCTCTCTCCGGCAAAGAATAGAAGCCGCAGGTCCTGAAGGTATCAGACACCAATACCCAAAAACAATTAATTTCCTCAAATCTTAGCTAGTACTAGGATCGATCCAGACAAATCAAGGTACGGTACACCAGTCAAAAAGACACAAAGGAAACAACAGGCACACAAATTATTATTTAAGGCAACTCATATATATCACCCGTTGCGTGGTTAATAATACCATAGGATAGGATTATATAACTTGCATGGACTGGGAAAAAAGAAACACCATTTTCCCATTCGTAAAATAAGAAAAAAGATTATTGCAACTCTTATTAGCCCGAAAAAGATGGAAAGTTTACTGTACGGACTCGGTATCCTGAGAAGAGAAGCCACTTAGAGAGCTTATCTCGTCGATAGCGCGTCTCCAACTCTCCTCCAACTCAGGGCCGAACCGCTCGCCGTGGCTGGCCATCGCCTCCTCGTACTTCCCCGTCAGCTGGCGGACCTCGGTGGGGTCCACGTCGTAGAAAACAGGCAAGACCAGCTGCCCCGCCTGGTCCATGCAGTGGTGTATCTTGGCGAGCTCCTCCAGGCACCACTCGGAGGCGGCGTAGTAGGGAGAGAAAATAACGACGGAGAGGTGGGAGTTGGATATCTTGTCCAGAAGGGAAGGCGCGATCTCCTCTCCTCTCTCGAGGTTGTAGTCTATGAACGCGTCGATCTGGTTCCGGACAAGCGCCTCGAACAGGAAGCTCACGAAACCCTTCCTCGTGTCTGAGCCCCTGAAGCTCAGGAAGACGTCGTACTCTAGTAACGGGGGAGGGGAAGAAGACGAAGCTGCCATTTTTTTAACTGTTCTTAGTTTGTTCTATTGGAAGTAGGGAGTGGGGTAAGGTTACTCGTTGAAAAGGAGTGGAGTAAGGCATCGGTTAAATAAAATACGTGAGGCGAGAGGTTAGTTTGTAGATTCTAGTATACTAACATAGTTGATATGTTAGTTTAAGTGGTAGTTTGAAGATGTCAAAATCAAGTCGAGAACAGAGAAAAGTCGGATAGAGTCGAGTCGCTGTCCAACGTGGCCTACGCAACTTGAATTAATAGAAATGATAATAGATATTAATTTTTATCGATTTGAACTTACAACTTCTTCTTCGAGTTTTATCTGCAGCACCTAAGTTACAATTACTTACTATTTTGAGACTACTGTGAAATTAATTACGGATTTGGTAATTCCTCGTATCTTTTATATCTATGTTATTCTAAAGTTAAATTCAGGTCTTATATAACGAGTATTGACAAATTTCAGCGTCAAAATTCAAAATCTGCTATTTATAAGTTTAATATATCTTAGTAACCGAATAAATGAAAATTAAATAAAACCTATTTGTTTGCAAATCATTTAGTTTTATCTATTGTCAATTAAGATTATATGTAAAGTGTAATAAGAATCGTAAAGATGAATTTCTTTTGTCCTCATAATTTGAGTCAACAAAAGTTTTACAACTTCTACTATTTTTGGGATATTTTCAAAGGAATAATAATTCTTAAAAGGTACAAAGAAAATAATGAAAAATTTTATATCCTACTAGACAAGGTAGTATGGTTTCGGCTAATTAATAAATATAATTTTAATTTATCATATACTTTGTTCATTATCTTTTTTGAAAATCTTGTCAGAAATCATTAGCTACTGAAATTTCGACTATGAGCTTAAGCCGTACATATATAAATCGAAATGGCATATTAACTGCAAGCTGATAATAAAATGTGATTCATTTCTTCCAAAAAAAACAAATCAAATTTCATCCATTATATTGTGCCAGCGTGATGAAAGATAATTTTTTTTCTCATCAGAGTGACTTTAGCAAAGAACCAAAAAAGTTAATAACAAAGTAAATGATAACTTGCGAGGTTTGTGTTGTTTGGCCACTTGTGTTGCAAAGAACGTCATGATTAAAGTCAATGATAAAGAACCTCTAAAAAATGGTTGATGCTAGCGTGACCAATTACAACAACTTTTTATCTGCTACAGCAAAGAATAAAAAAAGAACAAATAGGTGCTTGGTTGGTTTGCCAACAACTTCAAAAGACACTTTGTTTAATAAGTTTTAATTAGTCCATCTTTGGGATTCTCCGCTAGTTGTACGATACGAGGCAAGACTGACAAACTCTGTTCTTTAGCCTTTTCTGTTTTTTTGTTCTTTAGACTTTAGAGACAGACGATTTCAATCCTGCAGAGAGCAATTGTCAAAAACAAAATCCTAAAATGAGCCAATGAACACGGCTTTAACATCAAATTGATATTTCACTTCAAATGAAAAAAAGACCAGAAAACGACAACGACCAAGACCCGTGAAATCGAAAGAACTTGTCCGGAAAGAGAAGAAACGCTAGTTGAAAGCGAAGGCAGTGGGAAAACTAATTAGCGAAAATTCATTTTAATATGTTTAGTTTGACTTTCTTTACTTTGTCACCAAATAATATAATTTAAGGCTTATCATCTTATCTTTGTGATCAAATCAATTTTCAGTATTTGCTATTTATTGAGTGACAAAATTTTGACTTGATCTATCAAATCTCCCTAACAACATACAGATCAGAGAATGATCTTTTTTTCCAATTTGATTAAGTTCATTCAATTCCAAAATTATCTAATTGTTTATTGAAATATAAAGCTAATATTTCTACAATTTACTTTTCTTATATCAGCTACAATCGTATAATCAAATGTTGTGCCAAATTAATGCGTTTTATTTAAGGTTTAATTGAACAACCCTACCAATGTTTTTGTAAGTTGAGTATCAAATTCAATGCTCCCTATGAAGTTTTACCTATATAAAAATATATATATATTCAAATAAAACAACTAAATAGATAGCGGGGTTATTTTCATGGCCATGGATTAGGTGTAGGGGTCATGAATCATCATCCTATTCCTACGGGAATAAATGCGCCTTCGGTTCGGTCCCCACAATATTCGCAGCTACCGACTAAACGGGAAGACGCGTGAATTTAGTTCTTTGCAACTTTATAATTACTCTTTTTTTTTAATTTTTGTGCCATATCAATATTATTTCTATTGGACAAAATAATGAATTTTATACGCATGCTATTTTTCTCCCGTTTCAAATAGGAAAAACCTTTCTTCTCTTTGAAACTATTTTCTCATATTTTATTTTCTCCTCTATTTTTTATAAGTTTTCTCCCCTTTATCCCGACTTTTCTTCTATACCAGAGAAAGAGGATTATTATACTCAATTTGATACTAAAAATATATTTGATCATCCTAAACATGTCTACAGTTACAAACACGGTAAGCAAACCTATCGACCTTGCCTGATATCTGATCTCGTATGCAAAGATATTTGTTCTCCTACAACACTTATTTTGTATGGATTGGTCGGTCAAATAATCCAAAACTCATCAATGTAAAATTAATCCCCTAATCTACATGTACTCTATCTTTAATTGAGCTACGTGAACTTGATTGCACAACAACAGCAATTCATGTTTGGGCTCCACTTCTTCAAAAGTTGAATAGGATACCTCTGAATCTTAAAAACCATTAACAAATATTTAGTGACATCTAAAGAAAAGATTCTCATTCAAAGCATTAAGAATCCTTGGCCTATTCCATTAGTTCTCATCATCATTATCGTCTCCATGATCATATATCCCAATCCCACAACTACGTCCCATTTCAACCACACCACAACTCACCACCTCACAGTTCAGTAACGGTTCACCCTCCTTATCCACAGGGTAGAACTCCAAACTCCCCTCCACAACATAGTACTCAGCCACATCGAACACATCTGAGTGATACCAAAGAAACAGATGTTGTGACTGCAGGAGATCATGGTCATGCCACGAGTTGTCCTCATCGACCAGGATCCGAGGTCTATAGTATGAATCTAGACAAAGGCGGCGTCCGAACTTGGTTTTCAGATGGCATTCACATTTGATGTTGGAACTATGATAGTCATAATGGCCATTGCAGTGTACAATAGCACAGAAAGCCAGCTGACGGATATCTACCACTCCGTTCTCAATCGGACTTACTGACAATGAAGAACCATCAGTTTGGAAGTCAAACCACTTGGGAACCTTGTTTCCTGGGACACATAACACAATCTTGAACTCAGGGTGTCTTGATCCATAACTTTGCTCCTTGTCATATTCCAATTCCTCATATTCCTGAACCGTTGGCAAGTCCAAGTTCATGTATCAGGGGACATAAAATGCAAATGAAGAGGAGAAGAAAAAATAGCTGATATAATATAATGTTTTTAGCCAACATCCAAAGGGTTAATGATGCAAGAGAAGAGACGAGAGGGAAAGAGAGAGACCTCACTGAAGAGCCATGATGTCAAACTTTGAGTACTGAGATGTACACCATCTATAATCTTGCGATACTCATCTTCATTTAGGCCAAAGCAATTGCCGAACGTGAAGTACCCGTGACCAATTCCATGTTCAGCGCGATATTCAGCCACTGAACTTGGTGCAGATCTTAATTTGATGCAATTGAATGTGTCCAGCATTTGTATAGCCGGTGGCAGCTCAGGCAAACTTTCAAGATTCTTACAACCACGTAAAGAAAGTGTAGACAACCGAGAGAGTTCTTTGATGCCTGATGGTATGCTCATCAAATTTTCTTCACTCAGTTGTAATTCTTCCAAGGATGTTAGTGATCCAAGATCATCAGGAACTTCTGATATACCACAAAACTTTACTTGTAGTACTTTTAGATTATTAAAACCTCTGAGAGGAGTCAAAACAAGAGATTTACACCTCCAAAATCCCAGACTTTCCAGTTTGCTCATGTGACTGGCAGAGAATGGGATTTTTGTTATGCTACAATCAGCCAGCCAAAGGTGCTTTAATGTTTCCACATCCCCTAACTTCTCTGGGAACCGACCTGGATCCTGAAAAGTTACTTTAAGAGAGCCGAGAGATTTCAAGTTGCAAAAGCAATCTGGAAAATTTGCAAGCTTTGAGCATCCCTCAATACTAAGCTGTTGAAGAAGTACCAAATCACCAATAGAGTCCGGAAGACTCTCTAGCTTAGTGCAGTAACTCAAATCTAACTTGTAAAGCCTAGAAAGCTGCCCAATTGATGGAGGAACTCCGGTAATCTCTGTCCCTCCTAAGTTTAGCACATTTAGATTCAATGGAAGATCTGGAAACTGAGTCAACTGTGAGCACTGTTGCAGAGAAAGGAACTTAAGATTTGTCAGCTTGCCAAATCTCGGGAAAGGGCGGAGATTCTTGCAATCTTCTAGACTCAGGTAAGAAAGGTTTCTCAAGCATTCAATGGAAGAGGGTAGCTCTTTCAAACTTATGCAACCTTGCAATGAAAGATATGTCAGCTTCCTTTGGCTGATAGACAATGGCATTGTAACCAATTTGATACAACCCTTCAGAATGAGAACCTCAAGGTCAGGAACTTTGGACAAGTTAGGAATTCTTATTAGCTCCTTGGAGTCACTTAGGTCAATTACTTTCAAGTTCCTAAGATACTGCAACAAAATAAACAAGGTAAGCTCAAAGAGTATATGCATCCCTAACCATAATTATTTCTGACCTTTGTTATTATTACCTGGTCAGAGTCCAAGAGCTGTTCAACTTGACTATGAGGCATGCGAAGTTCAACAAGATTTGCCGGATTAAAAGCTGATGGCAAAGATTTTAAAGGGTATTGGTACCATACAAGACTTCTAAGCCCATCTGGTAGAAATTCAAGGCCATCTGGAAGGAACACCTTCTGTCTTCCAGGGTATGAATTATAGAAACGCAGCAATCTAAGGTTGTGCATCCCTGAGAAAAATGTAGAACTTGCGAGTATATCTTGAATTTGTGACAGATCAAGTACCATACCTTCGATCTTTTTTCTTAACTGTAAGCCAAAAGGAGAATTACTAAGCAGAAAAGCAAAACACAACAACTACCCAAAGGGCACTACTTTCGTTGTTAGACTTACCCTTTGTTTCTGAATTATACGACAAATATCTTTAGGATCCTGCAACCTGCTACGCTGTCCAGGTTCTTGAATGGACTGTTGTCGAATTATGTCCAGACCCATTTCTTGCACTAAATTATGCATGACCACCCTTTTTCTCCAAATCTTGATGAGAGACTTGTCTTCTAAACTTTTCAATGCACTAGTTGCATCACAACCACTGGCATCTATGAACCTTTTAACACAATCCAAGTCTTCCCCAACAAAAAAACATGCAATATCGAGAAATATACTATTTTCATGATCTTCCAACTGATCATAACTTTTCTTCAGAACTTCACTGATCTCTTTATCAGGAAAATTTGCCAATTTCGACAGCATATTTTCCCATTGTTTTGATCCCTTGTTGTGTAGCTTGGAGGCTAAGACTTCAAGAGCTTTGGGAATACCGTCCGCATATCTCACTAGCCTTTTTGACAGATCCATGAACCTCTCTGTGCAATAAGATTCTAGAAAAGCATGCTTTTTGAAAAGCTGAGAAGCATGACGATAAGATAATCTCTTAACCTCGAACATCTCATCGCATCCCTTTTTTAGTACCTGTCTGTCTCTGCTAGTTATGAGCATTTTGGTTCCTGGACCATTTAACTGGTGGTGCCTTGCCAATGTTTCTATCTGTTGATGGCTGTTTACATCGTCCAGAACAATTAGAACTTTTTTCTTCTGAAGCTTTCTCCTAGTTGGCATGGATAGCACGCTTGGTGTGCCAATTGTGTGATCTTCCACCTTGAGCAACATTGAAAGCATCCTGTTTCTCAGCCCAACCAATGAGCTATTCCCCAATTCATCTCCAACATTAATGAAGCAACTATCTTCAAACTTGGAAGAAATCTTGTTGAACAACTTCTCCACCAGAGCTGTTTTACCAATCCCCCCCATCCCCCAAATGCCAACAGATTTCACATCATTCCTCCACAATAGCAGCTCAACTTCTGAAATGCACGAATCAAGTCCAACAAAGCCATCATCATTGACATCATCAAAACGCAAAAGCTCCAATTTCTTTGAAACGTCTCTGACTATGTCATCGATAAGCCTGGCCTCATGCCTAACAATACATTCAAAAATGCAATCAAAACCAGCAAAAGAAGTACCACAGACGAAACGGAAAGGATTATGCTAAAACCTCGGGAGCCACATCAAAAAATCAGCTCATCCCCAACAATTCACAGAAAATATTCAAGATCTCCCCAATCCAGGACCTAAAAATTACCACCCCCCACCTAAGCTAATGCAAAAGCTATTGGTATAAGGGTTAACAAAGAGACATCTACAATCCAGGGAGCGGTCATCCACTTGCACACCAACAACTCTTCCACTCAAAAATAGAAAATGAAAACAAAAAAGCAGAGAATCAGAATGGAGAAAACACGCACTCAGTATCCAGTGAGACCCGGCCGCTTAAGCAGCTAATATACTGGAGAGCCCGCCGCCAATCTGCCACTAGCTGTCCATCGAACTTCTCGCCGTGACCGGCCAAGGCCTGGCCATAAGACGCGGTCAGCTCCTGGACTATCGAGGGGTCCAGACGGTAGAAGACAGGGATGGCCTTGTGCCCCATTGTCTCCATGCAGCGGTGTATCTTGGCGAGCTCCTGGAGGCACCACTCGGAGGCGGCGTAGTTGGCGGAGAAGACGACGACGGAGACATGGGACTGTTCGATCTTCTCCAACAGGGCAGGTTCTATGGCTTCGCCTCTTTCCAGGTTGTAGTCTATGAAGGTGTCGATTTGGTTCCGGGAGAGCGCCGCGAACAGGAGACTCACGAACCCTTTTCGCGTGTCCTTGCCGTGGAAGCTGAGGAACACGTCGAACTTCCGGCGAGGGGAGATTGGCCGGGGAGATGACGCCGACCCTGACATTGCGATTTGGAACTTAGCTTGGCCTTCGAGAAGTCAAACGACGAAAGAGGAAAGGGAAATTTGTCAGTGGCTTCCCTTGAGGAGTCGACAAGAGGAAGTATTTTGTCTGAGCTGGTCCCAAGTCAGCTGTCTGAGGTAGTACGCTTCATTAATTAGACCAGGTGCTCATATATGGAACCTTCCAAGTCAGTGACGTACTCTTTACCCCTTCGTTTTTTGAGGTTTTTTTTTTTTATGGGGGTAGGAAATGGAGGCATTCGCCCTTAAAAAGTAAAAACTGTTGTATTTTTAACCTTATCCGATTGGACACAGATCGTCTGTTACACTAATTTTATACCTATTATGTGTCATAATAAATCTGTCAATATTTTAATTAAAAATAACGTTTCAGCTTCATTCTGAGCCCATGCCTCCTCCTTCATTAGAATAGGCTTGGCTTTTTATAATTTGTATTTTTTACTTTTTTTTGATAAAGTGAGTTATACTACTATTATTTTAATAAAAAGTTAAATTAATGTTGAAATTTAATTATTACACTAATAAGAAAATATAATAATTTATTATTATTATTAATTTTTTACTGATTATTATACTTATTATTAATTATATTTATTATTATTATTATTATTATTATTATTAAACAGATATTAATTTTATTTATTTATTTATTATTATTATATTCTTTATTATTATTAATTTTATTAATTAAATTTATTTCTATTATTATTATTAAATTCCTTATTATTATTAATTTTCTTCTTATTATTATTAAATGGGAGAGGAAATGCAACAGTCACGGGTGCGAGAGTGAGGAGTAACGGGCGTGAGGGAAAAATACAAAGGAGAAAATCGCAATCTTGCTTCGTCGTGCTCGCAACATTTAGTGAATAGTGCACTCGTCGCGATCGTGCTTCGTTGCAATTGCGACGTTTAGTGAATGGTGATGGGGCCGTGACCGTGCTTAAGCACAATCGTGACTTTCCAAACACACATACTTACTTCAATTTATCATAACTTTCTACTCTAAAGTCCAAAAATTACAAACTTTATGTTATTAAAAAGCTAAGAGAAAGATCTACAACTTTCATGAAGACCATTTTGCTCAATTCTACCTAGATCAATACAGTTTAATAATTAAATTTTCAGATCACATTTTTACCCCTTATTCTCTTATTTTCTCCCTGCTGTCAATATTTATAACTATTAACCATAATAATAACAATAATAATAACAATAATAATAATAATAATTATTATTAAATTTCTTATTGTTATTGATTTTCTTCTTCATAAATGCATTAAATTTATTATTCTTATTCTTATTAATTATTAATTATTATTATTATTATTAATTTTCTACTTGAGTATATATGCTTATTATTTTTATTTTTATTATTTTTATTAATTACATTTATTATTATTATTAAATTTTATTAATCTTATTATTATTAATTTGGTAATTACTGTTAAAAATAATATTATGATTATTAATTTTATTTAATAATAAAATTATTCAATTCGTTATTTTTGACATTTTTAATTTTTAATTTTATTATATATGGAAAAAGTCACGGGTGTTACATAAACTATATAATAATAATAAATAAATTTAATAAAATTTAATAATTATAAAATATAAAATATAAAATTATCAAAAATAACGAATTGAATAATAATATAAAATAAAATAAAATTAATAATCATAGTATTATTTGTAACAGTAACTAGAAAAGTAATAATAATAGAGATGTCGTGATCGTGCACATGCACGATCCCGACAATCTCAATTTTTCAAGAAAATCGCGATCCTATTTTATGAAGATCGTGACAAACCTCATTTTCTGTGACTGTTCACTAAAAGTCGTGATCGTGTAGAAACACGATCTTGACACTCATTTTTCTATAAATTCATTTGTTTGTTTATTTGTTGAATTCTCAACTTAATTTATTTTCATGTCTATTTTATTTTATACTATTTTATTTTATTTACTTGTGTATGTGTTTTTACTCCTACCAAAAAATTAATTTTTTTTATGTTGATGTTAATTATATATATATATACTTGGTGGAAAAAGTCCCACCATGAAATCTTGTCAATTTTTCTTTGTTTACATGATAACAATAATAATCAATTATTCATAAAATAATATAATTTATAATAATAAATATATATACTCAAGTACAAATTTAAAATACTAATAATTAATAATAATAAGAATACTAAATTTAATAATATTAATAAGGATTTTCATACTAATAATACAAATTAAAATATTTAATAAATTTAATAGTCATAAGGAATATAATAATAATAATAATAAAAAATACATTTATAATTTTACGGCTATTAATAATAATAACAATTATAATAATAGATATAATATATATATATATATATGTTTGCGAGTCACGGCTAACTATATAATAATAAATAAATAAATTTAATAAAATTTAATAATAATAATAAAATTAAAAAATTAAAATTGCCAAAAATAACAGACTGAATATTTTTATTATTAAATAAACTTAATAATCATAATATTATTTTTAACAGTAACTACAAAATTAATAATAATAAGATTAATAAAACTTAATAATAATAATAATAAATGTAATTAATAATAATAAGTATATATACTCAAGTAGAAAATTAATAATAATAGTAATTAATAATTAATAAGAATAAGAATAGTAAATTTAATACATTTATGAAGAAGAAAATCAATAAAAATAAAGAATTTAATAATAATAATAAATATAAATATAATTATAATTATAATTAATAGCTATAGATATTGACCGTGGGGAGAAAATAAGAGAATAAGGGGTAAAAATTTGATCTAAAATTTCAATTATTAAACTGAATTAATCTAGGCAGAATTGAGTAAAATGATCTTCATGAAAGTTGTAAATCTTTCTCTTAACTTTTTAATGACATATTGAAATTTGGGACTTTAGAGTAAAAAGTTATGATAAATTGAAGTGAGTATGTGTGTTTGGAAAGTCGCGATCGTGCTTAAACAAGGTCGCGACCTCGCCACCATTCACTAAACGTCGTGATCGCGACGAAGCGCGATCGCGACAAGTGTACTATTCACTAATTTGTCTGTTTCCCTCACGCCTGTTGCTCCTCACTCTCACACCCATGACTGTTGCATTTCCTCTCCCTCGTTTTAATTAGTTAATTCATAAGTGTATTATTTGTTTTACTCCTCATTCTCGACTTCTCCTTATATTATTTCATTTTTATTATTATTTGTTTATTGCAAAGAGTCCCACCATGAATTCTTT
>JAOQMS010000005.1:4496440-4513585 GCA_027563885.1 Erythroxylum longipes
GGTTCGTATGGCCGGCAACAGCCCACATCTCTGGCTGATTCATACGGCAACTTTGATCGTATTCGACTAATTGTCGAAGACAAGAACACTAAACGCGTTTCCTTTTAAAAGCCTAATATTCACCGTCAATTGGGCCTATATAACATCGGCCCGAGCATTTCTTTTTGTGCCGGTCTCTAGAATTGGTACAGTGTCGTTTAGGGCGAATGGTAGAGCATGACCCAAATAATGTCACGGTCTTTGCTGAAATTTATAACAATTTGGAATGCCCAAGCTTCGGACTCACTCTCTGGGTTGGACAACGGCCGATGCTTGCTTGCCAACAAGAGGAAGGGGAAGAGGCTCAGCGGCGGAAAGCTATTCTCTAGACTTGATACAGTGTCGTTTAAATTGTTAGCTCACAACATAATGGAAATAAAATAATCTTCCAATTTCTTACCTAATAGCTCATAAAAAAATATTATAATTGTTAGAATGTCTTCTTAACTTTTTAGAGATTGGAAAAAAATGTTTGATTAAAGTAATTTGAAAAAAGAGTAAAACAAATAATTTTATAATTGGAAGAAGACAAGACAGAGTAATTAATTTTAATTGATACTCTGCCTTGTCTTCTTCCAGATATAACTATGTAAAATAGAAAGGACAACATTTTAATAATTATGATAAACGATTCGATCAAACACTAATTGTTTAATTTGCAACACTTTAAAATCAAGTAATTCAGTACAAAACCAGTGCAAGTAAGCAATGTATCATCTAATGTAGATATGGAAGAAGACAACACAGGGTAAAGTAAATCCTAAACGGATGTTGGAAATGCGGTTGATCTGCATTCATGGTGTTGTTTGTATAAATCCTTTTTTGTTGGTCAACCAACTTGAATTCAGCATTTTATAGGAGGCAGATCAATGGAAACTTTACTCTAAAATTGCAGTAAGTCTTTAGCTATCTCCAGTTTTCAATCTATGTGTCTTTGTTTGACTCATCAGGTCATCAATTTGTTAAATTATAATTGCAAAGTAGAAAAAGTGGCGCAACTTTTCATCTTTTTTGTCTTGCACATAGTTTTTGGTTGACCATCATCTACACTCTAACGAGCCTCTTTTCTGTTTTATTGATGTGAACCCTTAACGAAGAACTTGACTGCTTTTTCAGGGTAAAAGATGGTAACGGCGGTGAAAATTTAAAAAAAATGAAAAGAAAATATAATACTGTTACTTGTGCTGTTTAAGAGTATAAATATATATGTATATATATGCATGAATTCTTATATGAGCCAGATTTTTGTCTTTCATTACTATGGTTGAATTGTCAAACTAGTTGGCAAAGTTGATAGAGAAACACCCTTAGGTGCCTTGTGGAATCCCACGTATCTTTAGCCCATGGCCGGGAGCAAAGTATCCGCTTACTTCAATACCTATCAGACAAGAAAGGGATGGAAAACTGTTTGCTTGTTGCAGAGTACCACGTAACTCGTCGCATAGCATGATGGGAAAAGTTATGTTTCTGTTCTACAGTGTCCCTTGACGCTTGACTTGTATAGTTGGACAAATAAGAAGAAAATGAAAAGCTTATATGACTCTACAGGGTTAGCTGAAATTGCTGCTCTGGAAACTTGACAAACATGGAAATGAACAGGGAATTCTATTTTCATTTGAGCTGTGTCTGTGAGAACTGATGGCTGAAGTTGCAACATGGTTGTATTTTAAGCTTGAAAAAATTTGTTGCAGTAGGTGGTAGGTGCCAAGTTCCGGCAAAACAAGCTTCAAAGTTGAATTTTGCTGAACTGTAATGGTTGAAAACTTGAAGAAACCTGCTTCTTCATGCATATTATACTCTAGACTGAGACAGCTGACCAGCATATTTTTTTGTTTCATGTAAATGTAGATAAATTCAATACTTTGATTAACATTTTGAATCCAAGTTGATTTTGCTGACATGAAACTGATGTGCCACATTTTCTTTTTCTAATTCTCCAACACTTCAAATTCACCGAAAAGGACGTTGGGGTGCTTATTGCCTAATTAAAACTATGCACGAACAGGTAATTTTGATGCTATACTTCAATGTTTATATTACCATTTAACCAACACTCCAAAAGAAAATAGGGAAGCCTGCTGGGGCAGCTAGAGGAAGAAGAAGATAAAGGATATGTCAAATGCAAAACAAGATTCCATCCTAGAAACGAAAGCAATCAACAAATGGTATCAGTTCTCTCCATTCGCATTCTTTCCCCATTTTTTTGAAGGTAACAAAACCAACCAGTCTTTAGTTTCCAGCTGATACAAATATAACAGGAATAAGATGACATAAAAAGGAATCAAACAAAACAGTTTCCAGGTTTCTTGAGCAATCACCGCTGGCACCGCAGGGCAGAATAATGCCGTGTGAGAAGAATGGACCCTAAAGTATATCAGGTGTCCTTTGAACTGAATATTGAAACTCATTTAACAGGGATAGAACAAGCTATATAATCTACAATTCCAGGAGTTCCATTGAAGCGTACCAGTTGAGCAATAGCCAAAACCCATAACACATAAGGGCGATTCTAATAGCGTTACAATAGTAAAGAAATGTTAAGGAAGTTCAGTCTTGTATGTATTGATGGAAAAGCAGGGCCAGGCACCATATCAACTGCTAATGATTCACGTTTACAAGGTTGATTCCACTTAAGATCAAGATGCGATGCCAGCCAAAGTAACCTATTCGACCTGAGGCAATACAATCTTTACATTAACTAAAAGTTCATTTAGATCTCACTGTCCAAAAGAATCTTGAGGCCAGAAAAGATTTGATGCCTTGTATAATAAATAGAAGGAATTCACTCGTACAACAACAAATTCCATATTAACAAATAGAACAAAATCTAGAATATCAAAACAAAGCAAACAACATTCTTACATGCAGAAGCATTCAGGTTGAGAGACCTGGTCATTAGAGAAAGCTAAAACCTATCTTCCCGGAGACTGGAACCGATGCCAGCCAGCAGAAGTTCAACAAATGATGCTTGAAGTTGGAAAGAACAGGGCATATCTCCCTATTGCCAGCAACACGTCAACCAAATACCCCAAAGAATTCAAAGCATGTTCTCTAAGTTGGAAAACTCATCCCATGCCTTCACTGAGATCTCCTCCTCAAGTGCTGAGAGACAGGGTACCCTTCGAAGAAATCTAAGACAGCGATCTCCAAATCCTCAACAGAATATTTTATGTAATTCTCTGGGTGCTTTCCACTCTCTATATAACTCCTGAATCTCCCAAGAAATGATCTATATGCAGGGATCAACTTCTCTGAGATAGAAATCCGAAGCTCCTCCCGAAGTTGACTATCCGGTACCAACCATAACGCTTGAGTCCTGTGAACCTCCTCAAAAGTAGTATTGAACATCTTAAACCTTTCTCTCAAAGCACTCTTGGACACACCAGAAGAGAAACTCCCACTCACATGTAATCCTTCGTCTCTCAACCAATACAGCACTCCCACCCAAGTAGCCCTCTGGTAATTTGTAGCTGCCAACGTGAACTTGCCCGTTAGTTTCTTCAAGTAATCATCCCCAATCATTTCCCTCAATTCCTCGGACCCTCTCACCTTTTGGAATATGTAGTGAACATTGTTCATCATGAATAGATGCGCTAATGATGCATCTTTGTAATGCTTGGACTTGGCCTCCAAATTGAATTGCAAAATCACAATAATCCAAATCAAATGCAATGCTAAAGGGGTTCTTCCTTCAAGTTCAGATATATCCATATCAGGGGTGGTTGGATCACCCGAATATCTTGAACCAGTCGATGGTCTTGACATAATAAGTTCAATCAAGGTCTGCTTATAATCAGCAATCAAACTGATATAATTCATCACATACCTTGTTAAGGGATGAATTGTCCCTCCAGGCACTTGAGCCTTAGAGGGTTCACGCAAAACAGCATTCTCAAACTCGGACAAAATCCCTCTCGCAGCCTCAGCCAATCTGGACAAAATCTCTGCAGCTTGAACCCTAATAGAATCAGCTGACTTCGACTGGAAAACGACTTCAATATCAGGCAACAAGTCCATCAGCGCATCATGCAAGTCCAAAATCTTAAACATTTTCTCAGGAGACCTCCTACTTATACTTATCGCCTCAGCAAAATTAAACAACTGAACAGCTGGACCCTTAACAGTCTCCATGAAACAAGCATCATCAATTGCAGTCCCAATACCTTCAAATATATGCTCACACAGCTTCTTCTCACTAGCAAACAAGATCCTAACACAAACCTTTGCAGCCCTTATCCAACGTTTGATCTTTGTCTCAAGAATATCCCACTCCAACCTCTGAATATCACCAATACTCAGTTTCTCAATCCCAAGTCGCCTAAAACTAGCGTCCACCGCCGATTTCCGTACACTACCATAAACTTGAATACACTCTCTTAAATACCCAGAAGCGATCATGCGCTTAGCAATTGACCTGAGATCAAAGACTGCATCTTGTGGGATCAGATCCATCTCACGAATACTACTTGTAGATCGATAACTAGTACTATTACTAGAACTTGAATCTGCCCTTTGGATTGGATCTGTTAATTGAAGATCCTCGTCGTCACCAACCCCATGTTCGTGTTCGTACTCGTCACCGGTGGTCTCAGCTCCGCTGGAGTGAACTGAAGAAGAAGGATCCATAGAGACAGAGTCGAGCTCAAAAGCAGTTGTGTGGCTAAGCAATATACTGCGAAACTCATCTTCAAGCCGTGCCATAGCGATCTGGACAGCGTAGTTGACTTTCTCTTCGCCGTCTCCGGAGATTGTCGCCGCTGACATGGACTTTTGGATTTCGTCAACTGCCTGCAAGTAACGATCCACCTCTTCACGATCGGAGTTGAAGATCATCTTCTCCTTTGCTTCTTCTGATGTTGTTGTGTCCCATCTAAGTATTATCTTCTCAGCTTCTTCAAACCCGTCAACCCCATCATCGAAGTTACTGATTTCCGGCGGTTCCATGGTCAGTGTTTGATTTTTCGGAGATGTTAAGAATAGGTAAGAATTTTGCAGAACTTCAAAGGAGGAAGGGCTAAACAGTGTATGGAATATCTAAAGACTCAAACTTTGGAAATTCGTGTAAAAAGGATGTTAACTAAAGCAAGCAACCTTTAAGTGGCTAATTACAGAATGATAGAACGAAAAGATAAAGATATGATTTTTTTGTAGTGTTTTTAACTCTATGCAATCTCGGAAAGTCCGGTAAGACTTGGAAATTTTGATTGGGTTTTGGGAATCTTGAAAAGCTGGTGCTTTTTGGTGATGGAGGTGGTGGGGTTTTGAAGAGAGTTTTGTTGATGTCAAGTGTTCTACGGTGTTGGTGGTGGAGGTGGTGGTGATGGTGGAAGAAGCAAGCTTGCTTTGGTACTTTTTGTCTGTAATGAAATTATTTAGATAGGGAGTGGAAAGGAAATGAAATTATTTATAGGAAGCTTTATGAAACGTTAACACTTTGACTTCTCGCCGCCGGCAAGATATTCCGACGGTTGTTATTAATTTCAGTTCAATGTCTAGGCGTTTCTTTCATTTCGGTATTTTTGTTGTCTTAAACCTATATAGTTGGACGTTACACTTAAGCGTGAAGTATCATAAAAGTGTATTGAAGTCTCCTAATTTTCAATTTCAGCTTCTTGATTTTCACCAGCTCGGCCTATTTTGTTTAGGATATAATATATATAGCTCTACAGAATCACTTACCTCTTAAGGAATCGTAAATTTAATTAAATACATATTTAAAAATAGTAATTATCAAGTTATTTAAAAACTTTATTTTACTGAAGTGTTACGTAAACTTAAGAACTCAAATGTAATTGTAAAAGAAAGTAAATGAAAATAACAAAGTTAGCTTTTGTTCTTACACACACCGTTGTTATACTAATATTGTAGCGTAATACTAATGGAAGTTCGCGTAGGGTAATCTTGTTTTCTTGTGGTGACTATTGTAACACTACCATCTAGAAGAAGAGTAAAGTATTATAAAACTGATGTTGCACGAGTGGCTCAAGACCAACTTCTTATGTTATTGCCATTTAGTACGAAGGCTACCATTTGATTTTCAAGGATTTTAATGAAAATCTGTTGTATAAGCACTGACAGATGAAGCAATAGTTTGGAGGATGAGCTGGCTTGAGTATCTACGTTGCAGCAGTTCTGGTTGTTTATCCAAGAAGCACCTCAAGTCTGATTACTATAATCATTTATGCATGGAAACAGCTAATCTGATTCAACATCAAAAGTTATGGGGTTTCGATAAAATAATAATAATAATGGAGAGTTTCAGAGTTTTTGTGTGGACAGTGGAGCTATATTGTTGTGTGACAGATTATAAGAATCCTATAAATTTTAAGAAAAACCTGTCTGTGGATCTAATCTATCTCCAGCTGTATTGATCTATTATGTGGCTGAGAAGGGTTGACTTGTCGTGTTTTTTCTTAACCTGTCAATGAGTTGTAAATTGGGAGTCCCAAGGTATTCTTCAGGTATGCATCTCATTGAGACTTCCAAGGTCTCCACAAGTTGTTGATTCTGCAGATGTTAATGCAGCTTGATTCCTGAACTTGGAGACCATTTTCTCTTTTTTCCCAAGTTCTTTATTTAAGTTTTCTCGATCGAATTCTGCATTAGGAGGTAGTAAAAAAGAGATACGATCACCATCTAGGAATCTTCATAACCATCTCTATGTGATGGCAATTGTATCTCCTCTATCCTTTGAAGGGCTTCTCTAACATCTAACCTTTTCTCGGGATCAGTTTCAGTACAAGCAACTCCAATGTGGAGAAGCCATACCATGCCTTCCAAAGAACTTGTGGACCTTGAAATTTCAAGATCGAGTAATTCAGATTCTCTTCCTTTAGAAATTGCAGATTCTGCCGTTTTGACTATATCTTTCCCTCCATCGCCAGTGCTGAGATATTGACAGGGACGTTTCCCTGTCAGGATTTCAAGGATAAGAATTCCCAGACAGTACACGTCACATTTCGGAGACACACCTGTTTGTGAAACTTCCGGGGCCTTATATCCAATCATTGCCTGTGCTACAACTGAAGGGTTGAGCAGGGGACCAAATCCAAATTCTGAAACCAATGGTTCATTGTCCAGAGTAATAAGAATATTAGATGATTTCAGGTTTCCATGGGGCAAATCATAAGAAGGAAGTTCAGTGTGAAGATAATTCAACCCTCTGGCGATTCCAAGAACAATCTTTAACCGCGCAGGCCAATCAAGTTCGGCATGTTGCAATCCGTGATCATCTGTAAGAATACAACTTCTATAGTGTTAGTTTCTTTGCTATATTACAAGCAAAATTAAGATGTTGAAAGGAAAATCGTTAGCTCCTCACCATGCAATAAATGATGCAAACTGCCCTTTGGTACAAGTTCATATATTAACAGCTTCTCATCCGCTCGATAATGAAAAGCCAAAGGTGTTAGGATGTTGATATGTCTCAACTTTGCAAGCTTTGTGATTTCTGTTTCAAATCCTTCTTTTCCCATTCCGTTCATGTCTCTCATTCTCTTAACCAATACCGCCAGGCCACTAGCCATAACAGCTTTGTATGCAGACCTCGACCCTCCATTTCCAATCACTTCAGCAGCAGCTTTCATCAAATCAGGAAGCCCGAAAACACCCTTTTCGTCATTCAACATCACGAATTTGCCTACGTTAACTCCGTGCCTCCCATGATTAGAGCCTCTCCTGCTCGATCCTGCCTTCTTTGTTACTGCCATTTCGGGTGGTGCGGTTAGCATTGACACCTGAACTTCCACTGCCTCTTCAGGAGCAGCGTTGTCTTCTCTGGCAGACTCAAAATCCTCTTCTTTTGCCCTCATCTTGAAAACTATAATAATAGCCACGGAAAGAAGCAACACAGCCAATATTACAATACCTATAATTGATTTTTTGATATAGATGAGATTCTGATTGTGATGATCATGGTTAGCCTTACTGACATTTGAACCCATAGGACCTGATGTTGCTGTTAATGCCTTAACTTTGGTCACACAAGCCTTACCATACCTCTCTCCACAAAGTCCTGTATTCCCTTCAAACGAGCTCGTAGGAAATCTCCCTAAACTCGCTGGAATTTCCCCTTCCAAGTTGTTATTGGACACATTAAATGCCAACAAACTTGGCTGCTTAAAAGCTGGAACTGTCCCTGTAAACTGATTCTTATCAAGACGTAGTTCCATAAGGCTGGACAACTCAACCAACGACATTGGTATGTATCCAGTAAACTTGTTATTAGAAAGCCAGAGTTTCCTCAATGTATCCATTTTTGAAAAGAAATCCGATGGAATCTCACCGGAAAACTGATTCCCTGACAGGAACAAAGCCTTAAGGCGGCCTAAACGACTGAATTCGGGAATGTTTCCTGAAAAAGAATTATAAGCAAAGCTTATGGCTCTGAGTCCTGAAATGTTAACCAATGCATCAACATCAATTGTTCCTGATAACCCCATGTTTTCAAGCCTAAGACCAGTGACCATACCATTAGAACATACAAGTCCAATCCAACCATTGCCTCCTTTGCAAGGCACAGAGCCTGGAGACCAAGAGCCAAGAGCAGAGGCATTAGTAAATGATTGTTTAAGCTTAATCAAAGCTTCTGATACAGACACTGACGATGTCAACCTAGACTCAACTAGACAGATGACAAAGAGAATAATCAACCGGAGAAGCCAATTCGAGGCCATTCCAATTTACCTGGAGAACAAAATGACAACTCTTTGTCGATGTTTTTTTTTTCGCTGACATTTTTTGTGGTTCTTGATAGCTTTTCCTGGTCTTTCGATTGTCACCAACATTTTCTGATGGTCTTCTTAATATGAGCCTTAGAATCTGGAGAGACACAAGGTCATTAAGCTTGGAAATTACAAGAGACTTTTACAGTTTTGAAATGGTCAAGCTTCAACATACTGCATAGTTAAAAAGATCATTAAAATCAATTGATTGCCAATATCCAAGTCCAAGTCACTTGACGGTAGATTTAATTAAGCCTACGTTTGGATCTATGGTATAGTGCAGTGCAGTGCGGTAGAGAAAAGTACTTATTTATCGCAGTTTTCGAACGCAATCATATGTTTTGATCTGTGGTAAACAACTGAAAGTTGGGAAAAAATATGGTATCATCGCAAAAATCAATAAGCAGAAAGAAAGTTGCGGTCGAAAATTGTTTTTGCAGTAGAAATTTTACTTTCTA
The DNA here is from genome assembly GCA_027563885.1 of Erythroxylum longipes. NCBI lineage: Eukaryota > Viridiplantae > Streptophyta > Magnoliopsida > Malpighiales > Erythroxylaceae > Erythroxylum > Erythroxylum longipes. Next base: position 4,505,661 of record JAOQMS010000005.1, read on the forward strand.
TTAATAATCTTCACTAAAAGTATTATTTTTCATTATACTCTTAATTAATATGACTAATAATATATTTTTATGAAATATTTTATTTACCAAATTTATATTTTTATTTTAATTTAATATTTTATTATTTATAATTTTAAATTTATATGACTAATAATATTTTTTAATTATTTATACAACAATTAATAGTTTATTAAATCAATGGACTTTGTAGTCATTTTATCTATTTTCAGCAACTGCAACTGCACTTGTCAAACACTTATTTTCACGTTTTAACAGTTACTAAAACAGCAATTTCAAAAACATAAGTACTTATTATTTCAGAAGATTGTTTTCAGCAAGTTGCCAACCACTGCCACTCCCTCAAACCAAGCCTAAGATTGGCAATGGAAAGAATCAATGGTTAAGTTATTTTATTTAATTTAATTGAAATTTTTTAAGAAAGTATTATAACAACACAAAAGGTATATTTTATAATTCACATAAGATTTGTTATGGAATGAATATTCCTCTTATTGTTAATTTTAATTAAATTATTATTAATTATAAAATTCTAATTTAAAAAATTCATTTATCAATTTATAATACAAATAAATTGATTTTATTTTTTTCTCTATCTAGACTTGGGTTGTTTGACTAAAACTCGATTCGACTCGATTAATTAAGTAGTAAAATCCAATCAATTTGATGTGTCATTCGATTTGAATCGAATTTAAGTTAAATTAAGCTTACAAAATTGAGTCAACTTAAAACTTTTGACATGGGTTGAATTGAATCGTTATATTATTTAATTAAAGTTTGATTGCCTATCAAACAGGCTTTTATGTATTTGGACCTAAAATCATTATCCAAACTTGCACCAGGTTCGATGGCTCTACTAAGCCCACTGATCCGGAAATATATTGTAATATGTACCGCATGAATGACGAAGGTGGAGAGAAAGAAAATGTGATCTTAAATTCTTAATAGCAATTCCATAGAAATAAACAAATGAGTTAATTTGTACAACTTTTGAATTATAAACCAATTGTAATGAATTAACTTACTTACTAATTAATTAATTTGACAGACCAAGGAAGTGTTAGGCAAACAGCTTATCAACTATTTTTTAGTTTATTGACTAAAAGTTAACTTTTTAATTATCTTAAAAAATTATTGATGCATTTAGTAAATGATTTATTGGTTAACTTATTTAACCCCAATAAGCTGCTTTTTAAAAGCTCCATAAGATAAACTTTTGAAGTTAGCTGTTTACTTAATTATTGTATTGCCCTCCATTTTACTCTCGACTTTTACTCTGTGTTTTTAAAGTTGGTTTTTTTGATTGTACAATTATATCGTGACGTTTAAAAGAATATAATAAAGGGGTTAATTAAACTTTTTAATTTTATAATATTAGTTTACATTTAAAATTACCATAATATTAAGTTTTTGAACATAAAAAGTCACATCAAATTAATATTTTTAGTATATAACTACTATATATCATATTTGTGTCATGTTATAATCATAGATATTTTTATTTTATTAAATAATAAATTTCATACATATTATATGAAAATACTAATATGATGTAGCTTGCTACATCATTCATATTAATAAAAAATTTAATGTTGAATTATCATCATCATTATTATTATTATTATTATTATTAAAGTTATAAACTTAATTTCTGTTAAATTAAATATCTATATCTAAATTCTTATAAGAATATTCAACGAAATAGTAAGAGATATAATATTCATATCCTTCTAATTTTTCTTTAAATCATGTCCTCATAAGTCATTTTACACATAAATAATTAATATTAAATAGTTAATTTTACTAAACATTTTTAATAAACAGTTGTCAAATCAGTTAATATAATCAGCTATTAACTAACTGGTGATATAATCAGCTAACAGCTAATGTAATTCGATATTTGTCAAACAGGGTCCAATTATTTTGTATGACAAAGACCTACTTTTTGGTCTTTTGCCTTAAGAACGTGACATTAAATATAGTCAATGCGATTAAATTGTTAGGAAACTGACCTCCACATGCTTAATAGTAGTTTAACAAATATTATTATTATTTTCTTTAATCTATAAAAACAAGGCAATCTATATATAATTGGAGTAAACATATCATAGCTTAGAATTCAATTCAAAAGATGAGCTAAGTACATGATTAAAAGAATGACAAGTTGAAAAAGAATATGTAAAAAAAGAACTAAAGCATTGCATTAAAATTCAATAATCAATTCAAATTAAAAACAAAAATAATGGAATTAATCTTATTGTTAATTACACATATACGTGTAAAAACATTCATAGGTCAACTTAAGTACTAATTGAGATTGAATTCTTTTATGGAAATTTAAAACCTACATGACAAACCACGAGGATTTGACCTTGTCTTCTTGTTTCGGCTTTGATTTTTCAATTGTCAATTGGCAACCCAATAATCTCTCCTTCCCCTCATACGGTCATACCCCACCCACGATGAAAAGCCACCCTTCCAACCCCTAAATAGATAGACTACAAAAACAACAACCTTTTTGCTTTGTCAAACAAGGTTATCCCTTACAAGATTTTGAACCAACCCAAGTGATGTTTTTCTCGCGGCGGCTGCTTAATTTGCTATGTTCTATGGACATTTCAAATCGAACTCTATAAGTCAAAATAACATAATCAAGAATGTATTTTCGTTAAGTGACTTGCTTTGAAGAAACTTGGAGATTGGAATTTCTTTATGCACATCTAAAATGTGGGAGACGGGAGACCTTCTAGTAAATCAAACCAAACCTTCTCCTTCTCCTCTAGTTAACTTGGACTACTAATTTTCTAAGTTCAAAACATGAGAGGTATGTCCTTGTTTTTTGTCACTTGTTCTAACATCTTTTTTAAACTCACACGAAATAGTTTAATAAATATTCAATAAATAAAACAAACATAATTTAAATTTTGTTTTATTTTTACTGTTTATTTGTACTTTTTAAAATATTTATAATACAATTTCTAATTTTTATAAAAAAAATTATTTTCATAATTCAAGCTTATAACTTTACGATCACAAAATTATTCAAACGCTTTCTCTTTCGATCGGGTCGAGTTGTCTGAACTACCCAAGAATGCCATCCTTACTCCCAATTTCAAATTAAAAATAAATGAATCACAACTGTATTGGCTTGTCGTGCACATATTCTTTTCTCCTTCTATAAAATAATCATCAAGACCTAATGCATTTTATATGTGCATGCATAAAACTCAAAAAATGTAATAAACTAATAATGATTAATTAATCCCCCTACACAAACGGAGCCACGTGAAGTGTAACTGCAGAGGCGTACGTTAGCACTAATCCACCACCCTCCAACTTGTCCACCACACAAAGTCGAGAAGCAGGATGTCGAGACACGTGGCTATATCGTTTAACACGTGCATTAAATTACAGATTAATGTCGCACCAAAAAAAAGAAGGATGAATCGCCGGTCAAAAATAACCAACACTATTGCTAATATCTTATTGGACTAGGAAATTCACGTGCAAAGAATTGTTTTTTCAGATAACTTTGGTGGGTCCCACGTGCTCAAGTAGACCGACCCTAACCTAACTAACGCTGTTAGATGTTAACTGCGGACTCCCGTCGGTGCGCGGAATTTACCTTCAAGGACACAACCGTTCAAAAAGCTACAAGTCTACCACACGCAATTGACACCATCAGACATCTTTTTTAAGATGCTTCTCGAAGCCATATCCGAAATTTTAGTCGTAGATAAGGATAACTTCATAATGTTTTCAGATGTTCACTTACGTATATCTTAATTTTTGATATATTTTAATTTAGGAATATATCTTCAAAAAATTTTAAATATAAAAATAATTATATTATTATCACATAAAATTATTATTAAATTTTGTTTAGATATAATTTGTTTTTGTAAATAATTAATTAATATTGACTTTAATTAAATATAATAGTTGGAAATTTTGGAGGACCTCCCAAGGTCTAAGAACTGTGTAAAAAATAAAGCCAAGGGCAAAAACGTAAAAGTTCAAAGGGAAATTACAGGAGCAAGTTCCGAAGGAACTTGTCACCGTCAGGACCGTGGTACCAGTTGGTTCCTCAGGGCCTTTCTTTAATTATAATGCAAAAGAAACGTGCTTAAAAGCAATAATGTTCAAAGCTAAGTACCGGAACCTGACTTCCATAAATATCATCATTCTTCATCCCGCCTCCTGCCAAGTAATCACCAATTATTCAACACCCACCCACTTCCGTTTTCCTTGAAAACTCGTTTGTTTCTTCAAAAGAACGTATCGGAGTTCAATCCAAGGAAGTTGAGTATGGCGAATTCCGTTCACAAGGAGAAGTCCAACTTTGCTCAGACATGCAATCTTTTGAGCCAGTACTTGAAGGGCAGAGGCAGTCTTGGAGATATTAGCCAGATTGGTATTACTGGAAAGATGGAAAGCAAAGGTAATATCATCTTGAATCACTTTCTGTTTCTTTGTGTTTTAAATGATGATGAAACCTTTTTTGGGGATGAAGAAAGCTTCTTTGTTGAATCTGGGATGTGGGTTTTTCTTCAGGTTTTAAGGTTATAGATTGTTCATACCAATTCTCTTCGTTTAATTCTAGATCGACATGTTTCTCATTAACCATTTGTGTTTTTCCGTATCAGGTTCTGAAACATCTAGGCCACGGGCAACAACAATGAATTTGCTACCCAATTTGGAGAAGTCAACGTTGTCCAACACAAAATCTATGGATTTCTTTACAAAATTGCCAGGTTTTGCTTCTTCAACTTCTGACGAAGACACTGCTAACGGGTCTGATTCGAAGAAACCCACTGCAGCTTCTCGTGCAACTGCCCCGATGACAATATTCTACGGTGGACAAGTGATAGTGGTCAATGAATTTCCTGCTGATAAGGCCAAGGAAATCATGGATTTAGCTGGTAGCTCTCATGGCTTCATGGAGAAAACAAACTCCACCAATTCTGTTGCTTCTGAGTCCAAAAACACCGTACAAGACAGGTTTGATTTGCGACCTCAAGCTCCAAGAGCTTCACTTCTCAGGTTCTTTGAGAAGAGAAAAGAGAGGTAATTAATAAACTTCCAACAGAATATTTCGCTTTCTGTAAAACCTTATATATCACAAATTCACAACTCGGTGATGAGTGCTTTGATGGTTAATTCAAGTTCTTGGTACAATATTTCAGGATCGCTGCAAAAGCTCCATACCAAGTACGCAATCCAAATCCATCCCGTCAAAAACCAGTGGAGAGCAGCAACCCTTGGCTCCAGCTAGAAGATCAATCTTCGAAGCAGCTTGAACTCAAGTTATAGACAGAAGATGTCAGATCCCTCCATATTCCACCGCTTAGGATATATTGTTAGTACAGTTCAGAAACCTGACTATTCTTGCTAAGCCAGTTTGTACTTCCTTTTTAACTCCGGTAGGATCTTTGTGACTATTTACCGAAGTTGTATGAAAGATGTTTTTGAGCATTTGTATATCATGCTTAAATTAGGTCATGGTCATGACCTAATTAATAATCATTTTTTCCCTACAAATATCCGATTTTCTTGGATCTGAAGAAAATTTGACAGCTTCTGTGATACAATTTCCCCTGCAATGCAGATACTAATGTCATAAAACTAGTGCAATATGTCTCATCAAACTAACAAAGTGTTCCTGTTCTCCCATATTGCTTTTCATTATCTGGTAATAGACTTCATCCCCACCCAAAAAACTAAAAAGGGAAATGGTTAAATTACAAAAAAACTTGATGGAGAAGTCAAGAACCAGTTGATGCATCATACTCTTTGAATTGTGGTGGTCAAGTAATTTGGTATTTTCCCTCTATAAGCCAACTTTGGTGGCTGAAATGAAAATTTCTACCTTAATTTGGTTGATTCATAGTCTAAACTACTTCAGATAACCGTTAGATACTTAAACTACAGTTACAGTTTATCCTAGAATGCTAGTCTTAGGTACTATTGGTTAGTGCGCCCGTTATTTTAAAGCATTCCAACCATCAACTTGTCGTGAAAATCATTTAACCAGTCGATGGTTCACCGGGACTAATCAATGATCTAGTTGGTACAAAACTAACCATTTGGTTTCTAAAAATTTCTAGATTAAGCTAGCTAAATCAAATTATTATGCTAATCAAACTTTAATAAAAATAAGGTTTGACAATTTTTGTTCAGTCCAATCTAATTAGATTCAACCTAAAGTCAGTTAACCAAACTTTACGTTGAGTTTAGTTTTTTTTATTTTTTTAAGGTTTTGAATCAAATTCAAATTTATGTTGCCAAATTTGATTTGAAATTCTAATATATCAAGTAAAAACAACTTGGTTTTGAGTAAAATAATTTTGTCTTTAAAGTTTAAATTAAAAAATGATTAGACTTGGCCCGATCTGAATAGGCTTGGACTTGGGTCTTAAGCTTCAGGCTTGAGTCTCTTAGCCCAAACTCTTTTAGTTGAGACTAAAAAAGATAACCTTTAAAAACACTTTAATTTCCCAATTTTCAACATTTTAAAATTTTTATAGACATTAAAACTCTCATTTTAATGTATCTTAATTCAAATCCATTTTTTAAGTCCTCCAAGTCTTGTTTGTGGAGTAAGAATTTTTCCTTAAAATCTAAAAATATTACCTCTTAATTATAAAATCGCTTATTTAATATGCCTATGCAATGTCCGATTCCTTCCGTTAAATAAAAAACAAAAATCATTTGATACTCTTATTTAGTGCTTCTAATCTTGTTACTTTTGCAACTTATTCAGTATCATTATTCTTGTGATATGTTTCATTTATAATGTTGGTTTTGTGTTGGAAGTATTTGTTTCACTTCTTATATCCATGTCAATATAGGAGTTTGTTTTTTAGTGGTTTTACTTTTACCTAGTCTCCTAGTCTCTAGGAGAATACATAGCTTTAGGCGGCTTTATTGAAGTTTGTTGCACTTTATTAGGAGTCAGTGGTTGCACTTCTTAATTTCAAGCATACATCCGTTGAGTTTAGCTTTATAAATAGGGTAGCTTCTTGTTGTGAAAGTGTGCCAATGGCATCAGAGTAATAAAAGTTTAGTTCTTTAATTTTCTAGTTTGTTTTTCTTTCTTTATCTATTTATCGGTGGCATCAAAGTTTGGTTTAGAGAAAGTCACGATAAAAAGAGGGAGTATAATAGTAGTTTTCTTTCTTGTATTTGGTATTATATGAAAGAATGGCAATTTTTAGCCTATAGACTTAAATTTAGTTATTTTTAATGGGTCAGTTTATAAGTCAGGCTCAAGTCCAGACAAATTCGAAGTTCAATTATTCTAAATAAAATAAAATTGTTTTAATTAGAAGAGTTAGGCCTCGGGTTAACTTAAGTCTAGGCAACTCAGACCTTAATCTGATTAAAAAATAAATTATTCTGTATTTTTAATTTTAAAAGATTTATTTTAAAAAACTTGATGGGCTGGCCCATTGCCATCACTAATTAGGCCAGCTCGTTACCATCCTAATTATATGGAAAGAAATATAGAAGTGTCAGTAAGTACAGAGAGATAAAATAGCCAAAATAAAGATTAATCTTGATATACAGTAACGTATTACAACATCTTTTTTTATTCACTGTATTTTGTTCTACAACAACAATATTCCTTATGGCTACTGACAACTACGTTTAACTTGCTACCCCATGTTTCGATGTTCACTATGATGACTATTGGAGTAAGTTGACGGAGAACTTCTTAAGATCCAAAGATATTAACCGGTTGTCTCTAATGGAATAGAGCAACAACTACGGCCAATCACTTTAGTTGTATTTTAGTGACAAATTATTTAAATATATTATTTATCTTGAACATGTTTAGATGTATATGATAAAGTCCATGGAATAATTATACATTGCAAATGAAATTATAATGAGATTATAATTAT